>BQNB010000292.1:89726-183566 GCA_026074375.1 Tanacetum coccineum | reverse complement strand
TAATGGGAAGCGATGAAGTGTTGTTTACATCCGAAGCATGGAAACGTGCTTTTGATATTAATGAGCTGATTTACACAGAATTATGTCATGAATTTTATGCAACTTTTGAGTTTAATGAAGCTGTGGCTGATGATGAATTAATGACAAAGAAAGCAATCAAATTTAGGCTATGTGTTAAAGCCTATACTATGAGTTTTCTAGATTGTGCTAAACGCTTAGGTTTGTATACCGGTGTTGAAATTCAGGAGTATGAATTTGAGACCTATTTTATTGGAGGTCTTAAGAATGATGATGATTTTAGTGCTGATCAGTATTGGCTAAATATTAGCAGTGAGGAAACATTGACCTTGTCTAGGAGCTCAGCCAAAACAATTAGGAAACCTATGCTCAAAGTTTTGCAGAAAATGATTACATGTGGTCTATGTCAAAGAACTACAGGTTATGACAAGGTACAAAAGAATAAGTTATGGTTATTAAGTATGTTTGAGGCCAACCACCAGAATAGATATGCTAATGTTACTTTGTTAATTGCTAAGTGGATGAAGAAAAAGGGAGTTGGAACACAGAGAGAAAGTTTGATCTGATGTGGACAGTTTGTGATGAGGATTGCAAAATGACTTGGTATGTTGAGCGATGAGGTGCTAAATGGGCTAAATGCCCCAACTTATTGCATAACATTGGATGCCAACATCCTTAGAGAATTGATCGGCTCTAATGGGAGGTTGATACCCGAAGAGATTGCACCTAGTATCCCAAGAGTAGCAACACCAAGGGCTTCACGCCCTACTACTTCCGATTTGTATATAAGCCAATTAGAGACTCGATTAGGTATTGAGAGGATGACGCGTAGGCAGTCTTATCATTCAGAAAGATATGCTGGAGTTCTAGAGCATATAGCTTCGTATTATGGATTTACATTGCGTGACCCATATAATCCACCAAACTACTTTAAGAAGCAACAACAACATGATGATTAGGAGTAATACAAAAATAACAACACTTTGGTTTGGTGACCGTTTATGGTCATGGATTTAAAATAATTCTAAAAAACTCTTTTATTTATTTCTTGTCAAGAGTGATATGCTTTGATTGGCAGCTAAACTATTTCATACTATCATTTTTACTATGAAACACTTTGGTTTATTATATATTTTTGTGTTTGTATTTTGTCGTTTTTGTAAATTATTATTACAGAATTAACAGGTGAATGACCGTAGGAATTCATGTACGAAGACTCTATTTCCAGTTTCGTACAATCTGATGAAATCATAAAACAAGGGAAGTTTTATCTTATGATTCATTTTTCCCATTCATCTTTTCTCTATAATATTTCTCGCATTTGGGACAATGATCATATTAAGTATGGTGGGAGATAAATGTAGAAAAATGACTTATATATAGATGTTTTCAAAAAAATAAAAACTTATAATAAAATTTAAAACTTTAAAATGAATCATTTTGATTGATCACAATAAGCAAATCAGACTCTAAATTGATAACATCACTAGCATATTTTACCTACTACCCCAAAAATTGTTAGATCTTAAGGAATTCGGGTATCCATCTTTGATACCTAAGATAATTTTTACTTTTAGCTTTCTCGAGATAAGGTTTGAATGCAATTGCCAGTGTCTCATTCGTTGTTACGGCTGTGTATTTGTAGTTTCTCGCCTTTTCTGGAGCATTGGTACCAGTTAAAAATTATATGAGTGTGCCGGTAATTTGTTAATTCTAGAACTTGTGCTTGAAATCTTTACGAGACCGCAGTAAGATCACATTCGCGTGGTATAGACATTTAACTGATTAAGAGGATATATAAAACTTCAAAAATATAAATATGAATAAACATTTTCAAAAAGTTTTTTGAATCAATTATCTGAAATTTTATCCGTACGTATTGATACGCGTAAACGTTGGTATTGCTATTATAATGAGGTGCGAAGGTTGCAAACTTCTAAGTTCGTTTGAAGTAGTATGCTTATCATAAGTATGACGGGAAATCAAGTATCCCCCAAGTGAAATAACAAGGCAAAAATAAGCCAAAGTATTGTGAAAGAGAAAAAGAAAAAAGGAATAAGGCAAAAATAAGCCAAAAAGGGAAGGAAAAGTCTTAGTAATTACGGATAAGGCGGATTATAATTCTATCATAGAATCTTTTGATAATATAAAACCTAAAAATACTATTAGTAACCTCTTTTGATGTTTATGTCTTGTTAGTAACCCGTAATTACTCACTTCACATACATAGTACACGAATTGATAAGAGAACAAGAGGGAAGAACTAGAGAGAGAAACAAGAGAGAGAAAGTAGAATGGTTGATTAAACTTGCAATAGAAAATTAGAAAGTGAACCAACACCCTCTCCACACTTGGAGAGAGGTATTTATAACTAGACTCCTTAAGTTGAACGCCTAGCTTTTCTAACACGGGCCAAACTCGGGTTTTGGTTGGGCTTAAGCCCGATACACGTGACCATTTAGATTACATAAATGAGCCCGTTCACCCTTTCTAGCCTATTACAACATATAATTAAGTAAAGACTGAGCTTTCATGATTCGTAGCCGAGCTTCCTTGTTCGACTCAATATTTTAAGGCTAACAATCTCCCCCGAAGTGAGGCTTCCTGCAGATTCTGAGCTTCCATGTTCAACAACATATTTTGAGGCTAACAATCTCCCCTAATGTGTGGTCTTCGAATTCTTGAGGTGAGATCTTGAATCTTGCTTCTTTAAACTTCTTGAGATTGCTTTGTCGTTGGGTTCTTGAATCTTTGGTCTTTATTATGTTGTAGGCTTGTTCCTTCATGCTATGTGATCTTTGATCTTTAGCCTTTGTCATTGTCTTTCGACTTAGTCTTTTGTTCTGAGATCTCTAAATCTTTTCCTTGTTTGTCGTGATCGTCTTTACCACCTTACGATCTTGTGTCTTGACCAACATGCTCATAATCTATTTGAAAGCTCTCTAATAATCTCCCCCGAAGATTGGTTTCTGAGGAGGGATCATTAATATTAGAGTTTGCGGAAGTCTTTGTCGTTAATTCTTAAGCTTTCTCGATTCTTGAATCTTGATGCTTATAGTACATATTTGTAGTTTGAGCATGAGCATGTGGTAATGAATCAGAATCTGCTGGAATAAGGCTGCAACACCGTCATTTGTACCTGCATTTAAATGTTAGTGATAAATAACAGATATGGACAAATATAGCTTTGTCATTCATCGAGATTTGGTTGCAATAACCTTCGGTTCCGTAGGACCATTTTACAGTATAAATATTGTACATGTGATCAGGTAGATTCAAAGAATCTCCTTGACAGGGTTTCCATCTCAAAGCGTAGGATCTTCTAACACATATGTATTAGATTCACCGTGCTTGCTTGTTCTCAATACCAAAACGTCTTAAAGCAGACAACATGATATGAGTTAATCAAATAGTTACTATCTTTCTGATTGAGTCGTCAATTCATTTACTGGACCAAATTGATATCCAGATGACACAAGCTTGATTCATATTGAATCTCGCAAGTCACCTACCATAGAGCTGTTTGATGTTGACTCTGGAAGGATTTCCATTCATCACTGTGAATACTAAATAGTATCACTCTGAATGTTATGGCATAATCACAAGGATAATGCGTAGGACTCTTATTAACAGCTTGTGAACTTATTGGTGTTCAACAAGTGTATGTCATGGAATGTGTCCTAATGAGATTTATTTATTGATCTATTGGCTATAGACTCGATTAGTGCATTTTGGTTTTAGTAATCGAAGGCTGGAGCAGACTGTCACCTATTCAATATCAACTAACTCAGAGTGAGAAAGTCAATAGAAGTCATGTGTATCTCTGTGACAAATGAGACAAGTATCTGTTGAGAGAAACTTGAATGGCTGAGAAGGGTTGTGCAGTGCATCACTGGGTCCATGATGTCTTCAATACCAGAATTCATCTTTGTGAATCTGATAGATTATGTATTGACCCGGTTTCTGCCTAAAGTGTATGAAGGATTGCTTTATTTTCACCCTTTATCCATAAATTTCTTTTTAATTCTTCAACCCCTTCAATGCTTACCTAGACGTCATTACTAACACCTTGTTGTGATTGTTCCAGTGTTAGCTCAATCTTAATCGGCATTATTCCCTTATTCTCATTCATCTCCAATCATACCTAAGGACTGCTATTTCTAACTATGGATTGTCCTTGGGTAGATCCCTCCAGTTCTGGTTGGATCATTGGACTAATACCTAACCTAACCACCTTATGACTTTAGAATCGTCGTGAATTAAGATGTTGTTGGGTATAAGATTGTAACCATAAAACCTTTTTCGAAGAGTATTAAGCATTATAAGTCGTTTAGATCACTTATTATTTTCAAGATCACATTTTAATTACATTTCTCTCCTTATTTTAAATACTAATTCACTTAGTTTTTGAAATACCATGTGATTTAAAAATTTGTCTTGAAAATCCTATGGAGAAAACTGTTTCAGCATGAATTATATGGAACATTAACTTGCTCCCCCTTAATTTTACATATGTTTGACACCAAAAAAATAATGAGTTGTAAAATGAATATAAAAATGAGGTAGAGACATTGTTGAGCACACAATTTTGAGAGATTATGAATTGTCATTGAAGAATTCTTGAGAAATTATGCTCAACCACTAAATCATCTTCTAACAAATAATCTATTGAATAGTCATTATTATTACTGAGTTGTTATTAAGAGATTTTTGATAATGTTTTGAATACATAAGTATTGTTGTGAGATGATGTATCCAAAATCATTAAAACTTTGTTTTTTAAAAAAACCCCTCTCAAACATTGACTCATTTTGAAAAACATCATGTTAGAAGACTTCTCTTCTAACGCTAAGGATAAGCGCACTGAAACGTACACTTTCCTTTGTCGTTTGGGACCGAGTTGCAATCTGAGAGTGATTACAAGTCATTAAGAAAAATAGAACTGACATGTTTTGAAAGAATTTGAAACTCTTAATCGACATTTATAGGCACGTAAATATTATCGATTCCAAGAGACATGTCGAGAAGATTCTTTTTGGAAATTTTTTGTTTTTTTGATTTTGTATTTTCTTTTTGAATATAGGTTTTATATTTTTGTATTTTTCTGTTCTCAAAAATATTTACATGTCAATGTTTGATGAAATATCAAGCAGATTCATTTGCCAGAACCTCCAGTTCTGCTGGAGTCAAACATCTCATACCAATTTGTCTGACAAGATACTGAAACCTATCTTCACGTAAGGTTTTAGTAAAGATATCAGCTAATTGGTATTCAGTTCTGACAAAATGCAATTCAATTATACCGTTTTTAACCTGTTCCTTGATGAAATGATATCGAGTATGGATGTGCTTGGTACGGGAGTGCTGCACGGGGTTGCATGAGATTGCTATGGCTGACTAAGAGTCGTAATACAACGATATTTTGTTGTATTTGAATCCATAATCCTTAAGTTGTGTCCTCATCCACATTACTTAAGCACAACTTGCAAATAACACCACATACTCGGCCTCTGCTGATGACATTGCAGTGTAATCTTGCTTCTTTGACATCCAACTGACTAACTTATCACCTAGGAACTGTATTCCTCCAAAAGTGCTTTTGCGAGTATCAAGACATCCGGCATGGTCGGCATCTGAAAAGGCTGTTAGTTCAAAGCCAGAATCCTTCGGATACCAGAGTCCCATGTTAATGGTACCCCTCAAATATCAAAAGATCCTTTTAACCTATTTGAGGTGTTTTTCAGTCGGTCTTGCTTGATAACATGCACAATAACATACTGCTTACACTATGTCTGGTCTACTATATGTCAGATATATGAGTGACTCGATTTTACTATGATAGTCTGTTTGGTCTACGAGTTTTCCTCTCAAGTCTGCATCCAGTTTAGGTTTCGTAGCCATTGGTGTACCAATGCTTATACCATGTTTTTTAAATATTTCTAAAGCGTACTTGGCCTAATTGATAAATATACCTCATGGGGATTGGTGGATCTGAAGTCCTAAAAAGAATTTCATTTCCCCCATTAAGGACATCTCAAATCTACTGTGCATTAATTTTTCAAATCGTTTAGAAAATTTAGGGTTTGTAGACCCGAAAATAATATCATCGACGTAAATTTGCACAAGTAGAATGTCCTCCCCGTATCTTATCATGAATAGAGTAGGGTCAATGGTACCTTTAGTAAAACCTTTGGACATCAGGAAATTTAAGAGTTCATCATACCAGGCTCTCGGAGCTTGCTTCAATCCATATAGAGCTTTCCTTAGACGGTAAACTATTTCTGGATGATCAGGATCAACGAACCCATCTGGTTAGGCAACATAAACCTCCTCCTTTAGTGGACCATTAAGAAATGCCATTTTCACATCCATTTGATAAATTAGAAAACACTTGTGTACAACATATGCGATGAAAATCCAAACAGCTTCCAAGCGAGCAACTAGAGCAAATGATTCCTCTAAATCAATACCCTCTTCCTGAGCATATCCCTTTGCTACAAGTGATGCCTTATTGTGAATTATAGTTTGATCTTCATCCTTTTTGTTCTTCCATAACCACTTTAGCTTGATTACAGTCTTGCCAAAGGTTTGTCAACAAGTTCCCGGACTTGTAGTCTGTCAAATTGATGAAGCTCTTTCTTGCATTGCCTCTATCCATGTAGAATCAACCATTGCCTCCTTAATGTTTTTCAGTTTAGCAGTACTCACGGTGAGTGCGAACATACCTATTTCAGGATTTGCTGCAAGTTGTCGTCTTGTTTGCACTGGCTTGGATGGATTTCCACGAACTTGAGATAACGGGTGATTTTTTGTCCATCGGTATTCGGAATCGTATGGTTGATAGAAGGTATGCATATTTGAAGTATCAATATTGTGTGAGGAAGACTCAGCAACTTCTTGTACCGATGTACAGAAAGGATTGATAAATTAATCTTGTTGAACCTGTGTATCTTCTGCTTGATTATCGATGGTTTCCTCAGCATGAACATTTATAGTTGGAGTTGTTAGTTCTGTTGAAGATTTATTATTCGTTGTAGGTTGTGTGTCTTGTTGTTTAGAATTGTCGGTGGGAGAAGAAGACTTGTTGACACTTAAAGTACCTGCATTGAAAAATTCATGACCAAAAAGAAGATCCAACTCTTGTTGTGACAGAGCTGTTGTATCTGTTGAAGGAGAAACATTTTGTAGTTGAGGCACGGGGTCAGAGCTGTCATAATCTGACGCCTTTTGTCATTAGGGAATGAGGCTTGAAGTGTCATTATCAATAGACGTCCCAGACATCTCTTTGATCTTATCAAATCTAAGATGTATGGATTAAACTATCAATCAGGTTCTCTTGTTGTAAATACGATATCCCTTAGACTGAGTGGAGTATCCCACCAGAATGCACGGATCCCCTTTTTCTTTCATCTTTTCTAGATTTTCACCATCTCTAGTTAGGTAACAAGTGCAACCAAAGATGTGAAGGTGTTTAATTGAAGGTTTCCTGTCATTGATGATGTGATATTCCATTTTCTCATGTGTCGGGATGATGATAGATCTGTTTTGAGTATAGCATGCGGTTGCAATTGCTTCAGCCTAAAAGAACAAAGGAAGTTTAAAAGTTGAAAGCATCATTCGAGCAGCCTTAACCAGAGTACGATTTCGTCTTTTGACAATGTCATTCTATTTAGGTGTTAGAGGAATAGAAGTTTGATGCTTAATTCCTTCTTCTTTGAAGAATGCATTGAGTGTCTTGTTTAAGAACTCAGTGCCTCTGTCAATTCAAACATAAATTACTAGGGCTTGAAGATTTCATTGAAGAATGCATTGAGTTTCTTGTTTAAGAACTCGGTGCCTCTATTAATTCGAACAAAATTACTAGGGCTTGAAGATTTCGTTGAATCATTGTGAGAAACTCTTTTAAAACTTCTGGTGTTTCATCCTTGGATCTTAGAAATAGAGTCCAAGTGTATCTGGAGTAGTCGTCGACAATTACCAGAATGTATTTCTTCCTATTTATGCTAGCAACCTACATTGGACCACATAAGTCCATATGAAGTAAATTTAGCCTTCCTTTTAAACTTAGAACAACCTTTGTTTTGAATGAACTTCTTTTTTACTTTACTCACTTCACAAGAGGAACATAGCTGATCCTTGACATATTTTAGTTTTGGTAAACCAATCACGACATCCTTCTTTGAAAGCAAGTTGATGTAGTCGAAGTTAAGATGAGAAAGTCTTCAATGCCATAACCATGCTTGAGTTGGTGAGGCTTTAGCCATGAAACAGATTGTAGTTGATGAAGTCATTTCTTGAAGGGAAGTTATATAGAGATCAGATCTACGATTATCGGTGAGTAAATTGTTTCCCTGAAGATCTCTAACGAAACACGTAGATTTCCAAAAAGCAACCTCCAAATCCGCATCACAAAATTGACCAACCGAGAAGAGATTGTAATTGAGGCCTTCGACGTAATAAACCTAGTTGATTGTGATATTTCCTTGAACCAAATCTTCATAACCAAGAATTAGAGCAAATTGATCATTGCCAAAACGAACGGTACCTAGATATTTTTCAACAAAATTGCACAACAGCTTTAGATTACCTGTCATGTGCTTTGTGCATCCAGAGTCAACAATGAATAGGATGAGTTGAAAAATTTGCAAGAGAATTAGAGGACGATGGAATACTTGACAAATTGGATCTTAAAGTATTTGTGAGTTTCAAGACATTAGTTATCCTAGATGCATTATCTATAGCAAAACTAACTCTCTTTTTCACATTTTCATTCCTAACTTTAGGCACCCATTTCATTTTTGTCTTAGGAACCCATTTATATCTTGATGGGCATTGTTGTTCTATCCACCATTTCCATGCCTTACTAGTTTTCTCATATAGCATCTTATAGTAACTCTTGGATTTCTGGATAGTGGATTCTGATCCAACTGTTTTCTTAGGGGGTGGTGCAACAGATTTGTTCGCTTGACTTTTGGGTTTTCTAGTACTAATAGGTACTACTTTGGGCTTCTTAGTTCTAGCCTTCACGTCATTTAAAAATTTAGAAACATAAGCATCATGATTTGAATTAAACACACATTTTCCACAAGTAGCACAAACATCATTAACATTTGAAGTTTTGGATTTTAAACTGTCATTACACGCAGTTACAGACTTTGTTTTATTAGAAATACTAGAAATCCTATGGTGGTCTTCTACTTCAGTCTTCTTAAACTTCACTTGACTAATGTTTGGCGCGACCTTATCTTTCATTTGAGTGCTCCTAGGCTGTGGTCTGCTAACATTAGTTTTGTGAATTACTCTTGTAGAGGTAGACACGCGAGGATTAGTATTCCTAAAAGTCTGAGGCAACTGTGGTGCTCTAGTTTGTGTTGTCCTAGTGTCAATTTGATACATGCCTGGTTTAATCACATTTGTGTTTCTTACAGCTTGCGTTTCTGTTTGAGGCAAAATCTATGTAGTGACTAGTTTTGATAAACCTTATGACACATTAGTTTTGGGAACCGACTTTGTCTTTGAAAATTTTTTCCTCTCAAGAGAGTCTAAAAAAGGAGTCGGTTTTCCTAAAACTAATGGTTTTGGATCCTTTAAGCATTTGGTTGTCAAACAACAAATGGTTTATCAAACTTAGTTTCCACAGATTTTCCTTTGCATTTCTCAATAAGTTTCTTAAAATCACATATGGCAATGTTCTTGTCTTGCAGTTGAGCTTTCAAATCCTGTATTTCAAAATATTGTTCACGTTCTTTTAGAAATACATTTGATGCTTTTTCTTTGCAAACTGTGTCATTTTTCATTTGTTCTTGACATTTTTGTAAAGCAAGTTCAAGAGAAATCAAGTGTTTTTCTAATTTAGCAAAACTTCATAAAAGCTTAGTATAAACTTCTTTACTAACAGTTTCAGTTTGTTTCAAAAGCTTTTGTGCAAGACATTCACATTCTTTTACTTTATGAAGATATAAGTATTGCAAAAATTCAGTGTGAGCATCTAAATCAGATAACGAATGTAAATAAGAACACATAACATCATTAGACACACACTCTTGCAAAAGTATATCATACATGTTTGAAAATTCTGCTTTATCAGATTCAAGTTCTTCAATTTCTTTTCCAAGGGATTCAACATACTTTAAATCAGCATGCATTTCTTGCTTAAGTTTATGAAACAAATGTGAAACTATCATTTTGTGTCTTTAGGGAAAGAGGCATCAAACATTTCTTAATTAGGATTTCCATATCATGAGCAGTTGGTGCACGAAAATGATCATGAGAATGCTTTTCCCAAGCTTGATCAACAAGTTTTTAAAAATGATTTATGTTATTCGTCATTACATTATATGCTTGTCTACTTTTACTTATTGATTTTAAAGTAGGCAAGAAACCGATGTTTTTGAAAATTTTTGGTTTAGATTTCACAAAAGATTTTCTCCACATTTTCTTTCTTACTTCATTTGCATGTGCCAACTGTTCATGATATTCCTGTGTCGGTTTGAAAATTTCATAAAGACTATTCGGCTTTGTATAGTCATAAGGTCTCACTAAGTCTTTATTTAATTTTGATTGACTCTCTTTTTCAAGAGTCAGGGTATCTTCCCTATCGGGGATGAGTCTGTTTGCAGGATCAGATTTGTCATATGGGATCTCATACAAACATGGTTTTTTAGATTGAGCCTTTTTGAGTTACATTAGATTTGCAAAGGTTGCTCTACCATTGAATGTTGGGCCTTTGGGAGCTAACATATGAATGGTTTGAATTGATTGATTCATTTTGTAAACAATTTCATTCAAAAACTTTAATTGCTTTTCCATTGAAATCATTTTGTCAATGTATTTTTCTTCCTTAAGTTTCAAATCCGTTATTACCTTTGTTTTTTCTTTGACAAGACCTTCGTAGTGTGACTTTGTTAAAAGACTCCGTTTGACTAACTCATCGTGTTTCTCTTTGACAACTAAAATTTCATAGGCTTTAAGTTTTAAACCTTCTTTTATGTCAATTTCTTTTTGAGCTAATAGTCCTAGAGTTTCATTTAACTTATGTTCAAGTTTGTCATAGTCAATTGTACGGTCATGTAAGGTCTTGTACATCTCAAGCTTAGTCTATTTATTTTGAAGTGCAATTAGGCAACTATCCCAAATACTATTAGACTCCCCCAGAGTTCTACTAGTTTTCGCAAGAATAGATTTGCACTTGTTTAATTCATGAGCAAGTGATGTGTTTGCTTTCTTTAATTTCTTTTGAATCTTTTTATTTTCATCAACATTAAGTTTTAAATTTGCAATTAAATTAGCAAGCGCAACACGCTTATCTTTAGCATTTTGGTTAGTCTGAATATCATTATCACACATATCCGGTGAATCAGGAATGACATAACTATCAACCTTTTCTACTACACATGTGTTACTAATGGATTCAGGTTGTTCAGAATGCTTTCTCTCATTGGCAAACACATTATATTCAGCATTATATTATACCTATTCCAATGGCTCAGTATCAGTTCCTGAGTCTGCAGTAGGAACCTCTTGGATCTTTGCTATAAAGCTGTAATGTGCTTCCAATTCTTGTTCATCAATCTCTTCATCCATGTCTGCTAGCCAATTAGATTGCTTTGCTTGCAATGGAACACCTTTCTCAGCTTGTTTACATAGCAACATCTTTTCCTTGTGATACGTGGAGTCTTTCACCCTTTTTGGTTTCCTGCATTCCTTAGCGAAATGATCAAATTCCTTGCAATTGAAACATTGTATCCTAGTCTGCTGCACAACCTGACTGCCTACAGTCTCCCTAGCCCCAGTAATAGTCACTGTCTTCTGATTCCTAAATTTCCCAGTCTGATTGTCATTCTTATACCATGGAGAAGTATCTACATTCTTGTTTCTAGAGTTTGAAGAAGTTCTAAGGTTTTTGTTGGTAGGTTTGTAGATCTTTTTTAAGTACTTTGCAATGAGTGCTAAGTTTTTCTGCATATCCTTATCTCTCTGAGCTTGTTCTGGATCACTGTCTTCTTCAGAAGCTGACTCAGATGGAGGTGTGATTGGTTTGGCTATCTCTTTACCTTTGAATTTGGTAGATGCATTCGATCTTGTGGAAGATAATTGTTTTGATGTTGGTGCATATGGTGTGTAAGATTTTGGTGCTTGATAATAAGCATCTGGATATGGTGAAGCAGCAGCAACAAGTGCTAATGGGTTAGCATTCTTGGCTATTCTTTCAGTATGGATTTCATTAACTTCCTTTTGATACTGTTTCAAAACGTCAAAGAGCTTGTGATATGAGACTGTATCCAAGTCGTATTGTTGCTTGTCAATTGTCATAAACCTTGACCATTCTGGTTGAAGTTGTTGAAGAAACTGAACATTGACTTGCATTATAGCAATCGTCAAATTGTTTCTTATCATTCATTTATCATCTTGTAAAATCTGGAGTAGTATGACTCCATGGACTCTCCATCATGATAAGTGAATTGGCCAAACTCTTAAAACAAATTAGTCTTGACATATTAAATGTTGAGAGATTTACCCTGTTGTAGCCTTTTAATAGCTATCCACATTTCTTGAGCTGTCTTGCAAGCATTAACAGCTGAGTATATTTCATCTCCAATTCCAGTCAATAGCAAATGAATTGCTTCCTTTTCTAATTCATAATGAGCTTTGTTTTCAGGAGACATATTCAAGATTGTCTCAACTGCAGTTCGTTCAAGAACTGCTAGAGTATCATCTATTACATGTATAGCTGGAATTGTTACTGTAGAAGGAGTGTAAGGACCTTGAAGAATGCATTTTCTTAAGGCATCACCGTTTGGTCTTGTATCGATGTATCTTAAGAAACATGATCGCCATTGAGCATATCTTCCCATTACAAGCATTGGTGGACGATCCTTTGAACCAACTGCCATGAAGTTTTTATGCATTTGACTATCGGTTGTGGAAGTTATAATTAGAGTAGTCATGATGAATGATTGTAGAATTATGAAGTGAAAATGATTTTTAGGATCTTAAGTAGACGTGTTGTGATTGAAGTTGTTGTTAGATGATTGCAATTAACGTCCATGGGATTTTACAGATCTATGTTTAAACCGAGAAAATAAATGAGTCTTTTATGGGATTTTTCAAAACCAAGACGAAACCTTGAATGTATAATTGATTGAAGTTAAGGTTTGTTTTTATAAAGTTTTTAGTCTTTTAAGTCCTTGTCGTTGATTGTGGTTCATGGTTTGTTATGGTAGAATTAATAGTATTTTTAAGTCCAAGTCCAAAATTGTCCAAAACTTGTTCATCGAAAATGGTTCTGTACCGAGAATGAGATCACCGAAATTGGTATCGAAAATTATTTTCTGTACTGGCCTAAAAAATAAGCAAACCACTGGGAGAAAAAACAAGCAAACCGCTGCCAATGTTTCTCACCAAACAGCTGTCCAAAAACGAACAAATTGCTGGCCAAAAATGAACAAACCGCTGGCCAAAATTTCTAGCAAACCGCTGCCAATATTTCTTAGTTAAACTGCTACCAAAAAATATCAAACTAAACCGCTGGCAATAATTGAGAAATCACTGGCCCTTTGGAATTGACAAACCGCTGGCATAAATCACTTAGCAAACCGCTGCCAAAGATGACCTAGTAAACCATTATGTACTAGCAAACACTAAACCGTTGCCAATAATGTTGTCAAACCGCCGTGGACTTATAAATTAGGCAGAGCAACGTTTAGTTTAATCCAAGATAAATGTCAAACCGCTACACCTGTACTCAAACCGCTGCTTATGACAGTTTGTAAACCGCTGGCTTAAAATTATATCAAACCGCTATGTAAGTCTGACAAACTGCCACTTAAGGTTGCCAAACCGCTTCACTAACAAACAAACCGCTGCTTGTACTACACTTTTGTTTTCTTACTAACCTTCGACTAGCAAACAAAATCGAGTACTTACCTTGGATTTTTGCTAATATTCGGCTAACAATCAACACTAATAGGACTATCTAACATCAAACTGCCACTTAGAGTTGTAAAACATGCAATAAGCTATAAACCTTTGAAATAAGCAAAAAAAAATAAGCAATAGCTAAACCGAATAAGCTATGACTCTAAAGAGAAGAAGCTAGAGCACGTTTGAACCAAGAAAGGACAAAGCTTTTTCGACTTAAACAACAACAAAAATTCTAAATAAGAGCAAAGAAGCTGTGACCTAGTAGGCTACTAATAAGCACTTTTTCAAGGTGAAATAAGCACGAATTCTTAACCTAATAAGCTATAAGAAGATAGAAAGAAGAAACTACAAGCTTAGCAATCTTTGAACCATAAACCACAAGCTCGAAATAAGCTAGCAAACCACAAGCCTCATCACCTATCTACCCGTGGCTCATGATACCAAATGTTAGTAACCCGTAATTACTCACTTCACATACATAGTACACGAATTGATAAGAGAACAAAAGGGAAGAACTAGAGAGAGAAACAAGAGAGAGAAAGTAGAATGGTCGATTAAACTTGCAAGAGAAAATTACAAAGTAAACCAACACCCTCTCTACACATGGAGAGGGGTATTTATAACTAGACTCCTTAAGTTGGACGCCTAGCTTTTTTAACACGGGCCAGGCTCGGGTTTTGGTTGGGCTTAAGCACGATACACGTAACCAATTAGATTACATAAATGAGCCCGTTCACCCTTTCTAGCCTATTACAACATATAATTAAGTAAAGACCGAACTTCTATGATTCGTAGCCGAGCTTCCTTGTTCGACTCAATATTCTGAGGCTAACATGTCAGGTGCTTACGCCATGTCGGTGCAGTTTAGTTTATTATACAAGCCTATGGCAATTTGAACATTTTATGTCGGGGCGTTTGAGTGACTTACATATATCATTTACTTCATTGAGCGAGTGTGAACTATCCTTAAAATTTCATGAGTTCCTTTGTCGCATTATCCTATGCTTGTGATCATTGACTTGACTAAAACTTGATAAAAATGAAGTACTTTCGCTTACATTGCTTGAGGGCAAGCAATAGCTAAGTATGGGGGATTTGATAACACTCTAAATATATATAAATTATCTCTCGTTAATATGTAAATTATCTATATAAATATATTAAATATTGATTGTTTAGGTACTTATTTGTGTAATAATTGTTTCAAGAGCAAAGATCATGAAAAGGACTAAGAATGCTAAAGATATTCGTTAAGCGGGCTAACGATCGTTAAAAGAAGGATCTAGAAATGAAGAAAAGAAGTATTAAATGATAAACGCCAAAGTGTGGTGCATATATTCTTAAAGTATGGTGTACTTTGGATCATGGAGAGAGATAATTGAATGCTAAGGTGAAGTACGACACACTTTTAAGGAAGTGCGGTGTACTTTAGCCTGCAGGTACTCCAAATCATAACGATAAGCATTGAACACATGGCTCTTTATCTCTTTTCTCTTCCTAACTAATATGCTACCTAAGGCTATAAATAGAGGATGAATTTGGGAGCTTTTCATCATCTCACGTCCCATTTCACAAACAACAAACAAGAATCAAGTATTCTTTCTAGTGATAAGTTTTAGAAGCATTTTAGGAGTTGGAAGTAAACTCTTTGATAAGTTTTTCTAATTTCCAGGTTGTAATCAGTTGCATAAGGTACCAGTGAAGTTATTTTGAAGCTAAAAACAATTGTGACAGAATCATTAATGGTTTCCGAGTTCTATTTTGAATATAAGAAGGAAGTTCTTGAAGAATCCGTGTGAAATAACTAATTTTTGCTCTTGCATTTGATATAATCTTGTTAATATTCTTGAATATGATGTTTACTGAAATTGACTTGCCTGTTATGTGTTTTACCTTCATCGCTATGGAGTAGTTATTTCATGTTTATTTGGGAATTATGAGGATAATATGGATTAAACTTGGATAACTAATTATTTTTGGTAAATAGTAAATATGACCTTCATATTTTTATTTTTGGATCCTTAATCATCATTTGATCACCACTTAATTCGGATATAGGCCGAAAGACTCCGACTTAAGTGCTTGATTTTGAGTTTGTTTGTCTATGACAACTCGGTGTTAGCCTTGTGAGGATTGACCAACAAAATGATCATTTTCCCAAGTATAAAAATATTTAACGCTCACCCTCATGTCTAACGAACTTGGTTGAGAAAGTTCATATTTATACTTTCCAAACGCTAATTGGACTAAAAGCATTTCTCATAATTAAAAGTAAAGGCCAAAATGATTTTTCATGATGCTAATTAATAATCTTTTAAGTAAACTACCCGTTTATTCACTCGATTATGCTAAAATTCATGAACTCGTAATCTCTCCAAGTTTATCCTTTATCATTCTTGTCTCCCAAATAAACATTATTTTTGATCTTGAAAGATATCTTAATTTTATCTTTAGATTCGTGACAAATCTTAAAGACACCCTTTGCAAAACTAATAAACTTTTTCATAAACACCAATCCCATGGAACGACCTGGTCTTATCCTAAATCTATGCTATATACGGGGATTGAATTGTTTCTTGTTTAAGTATTTCATGTTTTGCAAACCAAAATTTACTACCCCGCCGTATAGTTTTCTGGCAAACTGATCAAAAAAATCATTTTTACTACAGAAAGTACGGCGCACTTTAACAAAGTACGCCAGTTTTTCTAGAAAAATTCAAAAGTACACTACACTCGTTACTAAGTACGACGCACTTTCTGGCAAATTTCAAAAAATAGATATAAATTCGACCTAACACCTCCCACTCTTCAAATTTAATTTTACTTTTGGAAACATGAGGATTCCGTCTTTTGATCTTACTTGCTGGATTTACATGTTTGTACAAATTGTATGTTAAAATAAAAAAAATCAAAAAAATAGTTCTTTTCATATGCTAATCTTGAATCTTTGCTTGATGCTAGTTCTATGTTTCTTACCTGTTATATACTTATTTATGAATGCACTAATAATTACAATAATGGTTGTGCTAATCAAATTAATCAAAAACTCACCATGAATGCTTTAAATGATTATTTGATAGTTCTTAATGAAATAATTTATAAACCTATGATCATTACCTGTGTTAATGACTATTCTAATTACTTGAACACACCTATTCATGATGAAAAACTTATAAATGCAAAAATGAGGAGTTATAATAAAATTGATCACATAAATAAATATGGAGTAATGACTAGGGATAAAATGACTTTACATGACTATTATGATAAATTTAATGTTAAAAATAATAATTGGATAATTAAAAACATGGAAATGAATAATTCTATACAATTCGTAACTGAAAAAACACAAAAGTACGCCATACTTTTTACAAAGTACGACGCATTTTAAAAAAACAGGCAAGTACGCCGCACTTATTTCCAAGTGCGCCGCACTTACAGGACTGACAGATTACAGAAGTTTTGTAACTCGTTTATTATGCAGAAACCGTTCAAATTTTTGACTTGTGAATGCTTACTAATGCTAGTTAAGTATGAAACATCACTTATGTTTGCTTGTACTAACCAACTAATGTTTATTTTGATGTTTTGTCATAATAATATAAAAATGGACCCAAACACGAGCATTGGTCGAATGTGCTTAGGAGAGAACAACCAAGGTTCCGTGGCTGAAGGTATTGAGAATAAGGAGCAGTGGGAAGGACCTGAGTTCCAAGACACAACTAGTAGTGGGCAAGAGAGAGAAGCTAAAGTCTTTACTCTCTATAGGATGGAAGAAGAGGGTGAACGTTATTTCACACCATGCTATGTGGGTGGATTACACGCTTACGATGGATAATTTAACTTAAAGTATGAAAAAAAATTGTTTGGAATACGAGGATAAAAATAGAGAAAAGCTAGTGAGAAGAGAGTTGTTGGTTTCTCTAAAAGGGGAATTTTATTTTGTGAAATTCATAGTAAATCCCGAGGAGGATGATGTTGAGCCAAGTGTTAATCTTCTTGAATATGATGTTTACTGAAATTGACTTGCTTGTTATGTGTTTTACCTTCATCGTTATGGAGTAGTTATTTTATGTTTATTTGGGAATTATGAGGATAATATAGATTAAACTTGGATAACTAATTATTTTTGGTAAATAGTAAATATGACCTTCATATTTTTATTTTTGGATCCTTAATCATCATTTGATCACCAATTAATTCGGATATAGGCCAAAAGACTCCGACTTAAGTGCTTGATTATGAGTTTGTTTGTCTATTACAACTCGGTGTTAGCCTTGTGAGGATTGACCAACAAAATGATCATTTTCCCAAGTATAAAAATATTTAACGCTCACCCTCATGTCTAACGAACTTGGTTGAGAAAGTTCATATTTATACTTTCCAAACGCGAATTGGACTTAAAGCATTTCTCATAATTAAAAGTAAAGGCCAAAAGGATTTTTATTATGCTAATTAATAATCTTTTAAGTAAACTACCCGTTTATTCACTCGATTATGCTAAAATTCATGAACTCGTTAATTTCCAAGTTTTTCTTTATTATTCTTGTTCTAAATAAACCATTATTTCTTTCATCTTGAAAGATATCTTAATTTTATCCGTTAATTCGTGACCAAATCTTAAAGACACATTTGCACAAAACTAATCAAACTTTTTCTAAACATCATGCTTGATAGTTCGACCTGGTCTTACACCTAAATCTTTATGCTATATACGGGATTGATTGTTTTCTTGTTTAAGTATTTCATTTTTTGCAAACAATTTTACTACCGCGTATAGTTTTCTGGAAAACTAATCAAGAAAATCATTTTTACTGCAGAAAGTACGGCGCACTTTAACAAAGTACGCCGGTTTTTCTGGATAAATTCAAAAGTACGCCACACTCGTTACTAAATACGATGCACTTTCTGGCAAATTTCAAAAAATAGATATAAATTCGACACAAAACACCCACCCAATCTTTCTAACATTTAAATTTACTTTTGAGGAACTACAGGATTGCAGTCCTTTTGACTTAACTTGCTGGATTTACATGTTTGTACAAATTGTATGTTAAAATGAAAAAATCAAAAAAAATAGTTCTTTTCATATGCTAATCTTAAATCTTTGCTTGATGCTAGTTCTATATTTCTTACCTGTTATATACTTATTTATGAATGCACTAATAATTACAATAATGGTTGTGCTAATCAAATTAATCAAAAACATACCATGAATGCTTTAAAATGAATTATTTGATGTTTCTTAATGTAATAAGTTAGTTATAAACCTATGATCATTACCTGTGTTAATGACTATTCTAATTACTTGAACACACCTATTCATGATGAAAAACTTATAAATGCAAAAATGAGGAGTTATAATAAAATTGATCACATAAATAAATATGGAGTAATGACTAGGGATAAAATGACTTTACATGGTCTATTATGATAATATTTATGTTTAAAAAATATTAAATTGGATAATTAAAAACATGGAAATGAAGAATTCTATACAATTCATAACTGAAAAAACATAAAAGTACGCCGCACTTTTTACAAAGTACGACGCATTTTAAATAAACAGGGTAAGTACTCCGCACTTATTTCCAAGTGCGCCGCACTTACAGGACTGATAGATTACAGAAGTTTTGTAACTCATTTACTATGCAGAAGACAAACGTTCAAAATTTTGACTTGTGAATGCTTACTAATGCTAGTTAAGTATGAAACATCACTTATGTTTACTTCTTCTGAGGAAGTGTGGCGCACTTCAGCCTACGGTTACTCCAAATCATAATGATGAGCATTTAATCCATGGCTCTTCATCTCTTTTCTCTTCCCAACTGATATGCTACCTAATGCTATAAATGAAGGAAGAATTTGGGAGCTTATCATCATCTCACATCCCATATCACAAACAACAAATAAGAATCAAGTATTCTTTCTAGTGATAAGTTTTAGAAGCATTTTAGGAGTTGGAAGTAAACTCTTTGATAAGTTTTTCTAATTTCCAGGTTGTAATCAGTTGCATAAGGTACTATTGAAGTTATTTTGAAGCTAACAACAATTGTGACAGAATCATTATTGGTTTTTGGGTTCTATTTTAAATATAAGAAGGAAGTTCTTGAAGAATCCGTGTGAAATAACTAATTTTTGATCTTGCATTTGATATAATCTTGTTAATATTCTTGAATATGATGTTTACAAAAATTGACTTGCTTGTTATGTGTTTTACCTTCATCGTTATGGAGTAGTTATTTCATGTTTATTTGGGAATTATGAGGATAATATGGATTAAACTTGGATAACTAATGATTTTTTGGTAAATAGTAAATATGAACTTGATATTCTTATTCTTGGATCCTTAATCATCATTTGATCACCACTTAGTTCGGATATAGGTCAAAAGACTCCGACTTAAGTGCTTGATTTTGAGTTTGTTTGTCTATGACAACTCGGTGTTAGCCTTGTGAGGATTGGCCAACAAAATGATCATTTTTCCAAGTATAAAAATGTTTAACGCTCATCCTCATGTCTAACGAACTTGGTTGAGCAAGTTTATATTTATACTTTCCAAACGCGAATTGGACTTAAAGCATTTTTCATAATTAAAAGTAAAGGCCGAAAGGATTTTTCATTATGCCAGATAGATAATCTTTTAAGTAAACTACACGTTTATTCACTCGATTATGCTAAAATTCATGAACTTGTTATCTCTCCAAGTTTATCCTTTATCATTCTTGTCTCCCAAATAAACATTATTTTTGATCTTGAAAGATATCTTAATTTTATCTTTAGATTCGTGACAAATCTTAAAGACACCCTTTGCAAAACTAATAAACTTTTTCATAAACACCAATCCCATGGAACGACCTGGTCTTATCCTAAATCTATGCTATATACGGGGATTGAATTGTTTCTTGTTTAAGTATTTCATGTTTTGCAAACCAAAATTTACTACCCCGCCGTATAGTTTTCTGGCAAACTGATCAAAAAAATCATTTTTACTACAGAAAGTACGGCGCACTTTAACAAAGTACGTCAGTTTTTCTAGAAAAATTCAAATGTACACTACACTCGTTACTAAGTACGACGCACTTTCTGGCAAATTTCAAAAAATAGATATAAATTCGACCCTAAACACCCACCCACTCTTTCTAACATTTAAATTTACTTATGAGAACATGAGGATTGCCGTCCTTTTGATCTTACTTGCTGGATTTACATGTTTGTACAAATTGTATGTTAAAATAAAAAAAATCAAAAAAATAGTCCTTTTCATATGCTAATCTTGAATCTTTGCTTGATGCTTTCTTACCTGTTATATACTTATTTATGAATGCACTAATAATTACAATAATGGTTGTGCTAATCAAATTAATCAAAAACTCACCATGAATGCTTTAAATGATTATTTGATAGTTCTTAATGAAAAAAAGTTATAAACCTATGATCATTACCTGTGTTAATGACTATTCTAATTACTTGAACACACCTATTCATGATGAAAAATTTATAAATGCAAAAATGAGGAGTTATAATAAAATTGATCACATAAATAAATATGGAGTAATGACTAGGGATAAAATGACTTTACATGACTATTATGATAGATTTAATGTTAAAAATAATAATTGGATAATTAAAAACATGGAAATGAAGAATTCTATACAATTCGTAACTAAAAAAACACAAAAGTACGTCGCACTTTTTACAAAGTACGACGCATTTTAAAAAAACAGGGCAAGTAAGCCGCACTTATTTCCAAGTGCGCCGCACTTACAGGACTGGCAGATTACAAAAGTTTTGTAACTCGTTTACTATGCAGAAACCGTTCAAATTTTTGACTTGTGAATGCTTACTAATGCTAGTTAAGTATGAAACATCACTTATGTTTGCTTGTACTAACCAACTAATGTTTATTTTGATGTTTTGTCATAATAATATAAAAATGGACCCAAACACGAGCATTGGTCGACTTTGCTTAGGAGAGAACAACCAAGGTTCCGTGGCTGAAGGTATTGAGAATAAGGAGCAGTGGGAAGGACCTGAGTTCCAAGACACAGCTAGTAGTGGGCAAGAGAGAGAAGCTAAAGTCTTTACTTTCTATAGGATGGAAGAAGAGGGTGAACGTTATTTCACACCATGCTATGTGGGTGGATTACACGCTTACGATGGATAAATTAACTTAAAGTATGAGAAAAAATTGATCTCAAATTAGTTCGCGGTCAAGTTATGTTTGGAATACGAGGATAAAAATGGGTAAAAGCTAGTGAAGAGAGAATTATTGTTTTTTTTAAAAGGGAATTTTATTTTGTGAAATTCATAGTAAATCCTGAAGAGGATGATGTTGAGCCAAGTGTTAATCTTCTTGAATATGATGTTTACTGAAATTGACTTGCTTGTTATGTGTTTTACCGTCATCGTTATGGAGTAGTTATTTCATGTTTATTTGGGAATTATGAGGGTAATATAGATTAAACTTGGATAACTAATTATTTTTGGTAAATAGTAAATATGACCTTCATATTTTTATTTTTAGATCCTTAATCATCATTTGATCACCACTTAATTCGGATATAGGCCAAAATACTTCGGCTTAAGTGCTTGATTTTGAGTTTATTTGTCTATGACAACTCGGTGTTAGCCTTGTGAGGATTGACCGACTAAATGATCATTTTCCCAAGTATAAAAATATTTAACGCTCACCCTCATGTCTAACGAACTTGGTTGAGAAAGTTCATATTTATACTTTCCAAACGCGAATTGGACTTAAAGCATTTCTCATAATTAAAAGTAAAGGCCAAAAGGATTTTTCATTATGCTAATTAATAATCTTTTAAGTAAACTATCCGATTATTCACTCGATTATGCTAAAATTCATGAACTCGTAATCTCTCCAAGTTTATCCTTTATTATTCTTGTCTCCTAAATAAACATTATTTTTCATCTTGAAAGATATCTTAATTTTATCTTTAGATTCGTGACAAATCTTAAAGACACCATTTGCAAAACTAATAAACTTTTTCATAAACATCATTCTCATAGAACGACCTGGTCTTACCCTAAATCTATGCTATATACGGGGATTGAATTGTTTCTTGTTTAAGTATTTCATGTTTTGCAAACCAAATTTTACTACCCCGCCGTATAGTTTTCTGGAAAACTAATCAAGAAAATCATTTTTACTGCAGAAAGTACGGCGCACTTTAACAAAGTACGCCGGTTTTTCTGGATAAATTCAAAAGTACGCCACACTCGTTACTAAATACGATGCACTTTCTGGCAAATTTCAAAAAATAGATATAAATTCGACACAAAACACCCACCCAATCTTTCTAACATTTAAATTTACTTTTGAGAACATGAGGATTGCCGTCCTTTTGATCTTACTTGCTGGATTTACATGTTTGTACAAATTGTATGTTAAAATGAAAAAAAAAAAAAAAATCTTTTTGTATGCTAAGCTTAAATCTTTGCTTGATGCTATTTCTATGTTTCTTACCTGTTATTTGCTTATTTATGAATGCACTAATATTACAATAATGGTTGTGCTAATCAAATTAATCAAAAACATACCATGAATGCTTTAAAATGAATTATTTGATGTTTCTTAATGTAATAAGTTAGTTATAAACCTATGATCATTACCTGTGTTAATGACTATTCTAATTACTTGAACACACCTATTCATGATGAAAAACTTATAAATGCAAAAATGAGGAGTTATAATAAAATTGATCACATAAATAAATATGGAGTAATGACTAGGGATAAAATGACTTTACATGGTCTATTATGATAATATTTATGTTTAAAAAATATTAAATTGGATAATTAAAAACATGGAAATGAAGAATTCTATACAATTCATAACTGAAAAAACATAAAAGTACGCCGCACTTTTTACAAAGTACGACGCATTTTAAAAAAACAGGGTAAGTACTCCGCACTTATTTCCAAGTGCGCCGCACTTACAGGACTGATAGATTACAGAAGTTTTGTAACTCATTTACTATGCAGAAACCGTTCAAAATTTTGACTTGTGAATGCTTACTAATGCTAGTTAAGTATGAAACATCACTTATGTTTACTTGTACTAACCAACTAATGTTTATTTTGATGTTTTGTCATAATAATATAAAAATTAACCCAAACACGAGCATTGGTCGACTTTGCTTAGGAGAGAACAACCAAGGTTCCATGGCTGAAGGTATTGAGAATAAGGAGCAGTGGGAAGGACCTGAGTTCCAAGACACAGCTAGTAGTGGGCAAGAGAGAGAAGCTAAAGTTTTTACTTTCTATAGGATGGAAAAAGAGGGTGAACGTTATTTCACACCATGCTATGTGGGTGTATTACACGCTTACGATGGATAATTTAACTTAAAGTATGAAAAAAACTGTTTGGAATACGAGGATAAAAATGGAGAAAAGCTAGTGAAAAGAGAGTTGTTGGTTTCTCTAAAAGGGGAAATTTATTTTGTGAAATTCATAATAAATCCTAAGGAGGATGATGTGGAGCTAAGTGTTAATCTTCTTGAATATGATGTTTACTGAAATTGACTTGCTTGTTATGTGTTTTACCTTCATCGTTATGGAGTAGTTATTTCATGTTTATTTGGGAATTATGAGGATAATATAGATTAAACTTGGATAACTAATTATTTTTGGTAAATAGTAAATATGACCTTAATATTTTTATTTTTGGATCCTTAATCATTATTTGATCACCAATTAATTCGGATATAGGCCAAAAGACTCCGACTTAAGTGCTTGATTTTGAGTTTGTTTGTCTATGACAACTCGGTGTTAGCCTTGTGAGGATTGACCAACAAAATGATCATTTTCCCAAGTATAAAAATATTTAACGCTCACCCTCATGTCTAATGAACTTGGTTGAGAAAGTTCATATTAATACTTTCCAAACGCGAATTGGACTTAAAGCATTCTTATAATTAAAATTAAAGGCCAAAAGGATTTTTCATTATGCTAATTAATAATCTTTTAAGTAAACTACCCGTTTAT
This sequence comes from Tanacetum coccineum, assembly GCA_026074375.1. NCBI lineage: Eukaryota > Viridiplantae > Streptophyta > Magnoliopsida > Asterales > Asteraceae > Tanacetum > Tanacetum coccineum. Next base: position 158,615 of record BQNB010000292.1, on the reverse strand, counting down.
TCACTCGATTATGCTAAAATTCATGAACTCGTAATCTCTCCAAGTTTATCCTTTATCATTCTTGTCTCCCAAATAAACATTATTTTTGATCTTGAAAGATATCTTAATTTTATCTTTAGATTCGTGACAAATCTTAAAGACACCCTTTGCAAAACTAATAAATTTTTTCATAAACATCAATCCCATGGAACGACCTGGTCTTACCCTAAATCTATGCTATATACGGGGATTGAATTGTTTCTTGTTTAAGTATTTCATGTTTTGCAAACCAAATTTTACTACCACGCCGTATAGTTTTCTGGCAAACTGATCAAGAAAATCATTTTTACTGCAGAAAGTACGGCGCACTTTAACAAAGTACGCCAGTTTTTTTGGAAAAATTCAAAAGTACGCCACACTCGTTACTAAGTACGACGCACTTTCTGGCAAATTTCAAAAAATAGATATAAATTCGACCCAAAACACCCACCCAATCTTTCTAACATTTAAATTTACTTTTGAGAACATGAGGATTGCCGTCCTTTTGATCTTACTTGCTGGATTTACATGTTTGTACAAATTGTATGTTAAAATGAAAAAATCAAAAAAAATAGTTCTTTTCATATGCTAATCTTAAATCTTTGCTTGATGCTAGTTCTATATTTCTTACCTGTTATATACTTATTTATGAATGCACTAATAATTACAATAATGGTTGTGCTAATCAAATTAATCAAAAACATACCATGAATGCTTTAAATGATTATTTGATAGTTCTTAATGAAATAAGTTATAAACCTATGATCATTACCTGTGTTAATGACTATTCTAATTACTTGAACACACCTATTCATGATGAAAAACTTATAAATGCAAAAACGAGGAGTTATAATAAAATTGATCACATAAATAAATATGGAGTAATGACTAGGGATAAAATGACTTTACATGACTATTATGATAAATTTAATGTTAAAAATAATAATTGGATAATTAAAAACATGGAAATGAAGAATTCTATACAATTCATAACTGAAAAAACATAAAAGTACGCCGCACTTTTTACAAAGTACGACGCATTTTAAAAAAACAGGGCAAGTACGCCGCACTTATTTCCAAGTGAGCCGCACTTACAGGACTGACAGATTACAGAAGTTTTGTAACTCATTTACTATAAAGAAACCGTTCAAATTTTTGACTTGTGAATGCTTACTAATGCTAGTTAAGTATGAAACATCACTTATGTTTGCTTGTACTAACCAACTAATGTTTATTTTGATGTTTTATCATAATAATATAAAAATTAACCCAAACACGAGCATTGGTCGACTTTGCTTAGGAGAGAACAACCAAGGTTCCGTGGCTAAAGGTATTGAGAATAAGGAGCAGTGGGAAGGACCAGAGTTCCAAGACACAGCTAGTAGTGGGCAAGAGAGAGAAGCTAAAGTCTTTACTTTCTATAGGATGGAAGAAGAGGGTGAACGTTATTTCACACCATGCTATGTGGGTGGATTACACGCTTACGATGGAGAATTTAACTTAAAGTATGAAAAAAAACTGTTTGGAATACGAGGATAAAAATGGAGAAAAACTAGTGAAAAGAGAGTTGTTGGTTTCTCTAAAAGGGGAATTTTATTTTGTGAAATTCATAGTAAATCCTGAGGAGGATGATGTTGAGCCAAGTGTGATGCTTGGTAGATCGTTCATGAGACTCACCAAGGGAATTGCTGATTTTTGAAATGGAATTATTACAATAAATCCCGAACTCGATCCATTCTTGGACAAATCTGAAGAAACCAAAAATTTGAGGATGATTGGGATCATTTGCTTGATATTGATTTTGGAGACATACCATAAATTGACAAAGCTGGTCTATCACCATTCGTTTTTAAAATAAGAAAGAGCAAGAGGAACAAGAAAAGAGCACTCGAGAATTTTCACTTATGCTATTCTGATGTGGGACCGTCGTTGTCTATTGGAAAACCCTTGACACAAGAAGAAGCTGCCCGGGAGGCACTGGCTATTGATATCGGCAAAAGATTTTCCATACTTAAGGAAGAAAGACCTGTGATTGAGACTATGGCATATAGTGATAAGTACAAGAAGATACTGGATGGGATTGTTATGGATAAGCTTAAGCTAGATGGAGAAATTAAGAAAGAGGAAGAAGAGGCTATAAAGCAGGTCAAAGGAGAAGGAGGATCCTGGAGCATTTGTTATCCCGATCCGACTGGAATCTAAAATCGACCTTAATGCCTTAGTAGACACCGATTCAGACATAATGTCATGCCTTTCCAAATCTATGCGAAACTAGGTAGAGAGGAGGTCAAAAAAGTCAACTGAGGAATTACCATGTTAAACCATTCAAAGGCAGAACCTATGGGAGTTCGGAAGGATGTTCCGTGCCAAGTGGGAGTAACAACTATCATTGTGAAATTTTTCATCATAGATATGCCTATTTATAGAGACACACCCATACTTGTTGGTAGATGATTTATATAGACTTGTAGTAGCATACTAAACACTAGAGACAGGATTACATTTACTTTTGATGGAGTCTGCCATCAGACGTTCCATGCAGCTAAGGCTAGTCTTAACACTGAAGAGAGTGACAGTGATGATGAGGAGGACAATGGCATCCAAAGGAACAGTTTTGGAGCACCAATATATGGACCAAAGCCTGCTAAATATTTGAATTGTAACGATCTGATGGACCGAGCTCTAGCACTGCAGGAAGTCCTAAATCCATTCAAAAAAGTTTATGTATGGAAGAAAGCTATAGTTTTTCTTGGATCTTTGCCTGTACTACTACAACATATGGAATGAAAATCAGATTATGAAGGGAATTTCGGTAAGAAAGAAGAAGGGGATGGACAGTGGCATGCTGAAATTAGATTAACAGACCCCTATGGAAACGTGTATGATCAAGGTTTCAAAACCAAGCCAACAAAAAGGAAATTGTCAAAGTATCATCAGTTGAATGATGTGATGTCACCTAACTGGTTCCCAGAGTAAAAAATCACTATGATTGAAATACAGGAGCACTTTTCGTACTCCTTAAAATTTTACCGTTTTATGTTTAAAATTTATGTCGAGTATGTTTAAATCAAAGCTATGTAATCTTTGGTTTCATTATCAGTGAAAATAAGTTTCTATGAAATATTTAGTGAAATTTTATGTTATTATCAAAATTCTACTATTGTACAGTAGCTGATAAAACTTTTTCTCAGAAGTATGCCCGCACTTCTTATATGTGCGCACGCAAATTTTGAGCGGGAAACAAAAAAAAATAGTATAATTTGTTATATTTAAAAAATTCAATCAAATTATAAAACTCTAAAATCTGTCATTCATCACAAAAATATATGAACCTTACTCCTCCTTCAAACCACTAACAATGCCTAGGGTATGTATTTATTTTATTTCCTTCAATTCTTTTAATCTAATTCAATATATTTCCATAGCGATTTGTTAGAGCTACTGTAGTTATTAAATACCTTTGAAGCAAACCCTTGAGAATATTTATATGTTTTAAATATGATTCAAAAACTAAGAAATAAATTAAAGCTTAAAATTTAAAATTTTGATTGATTAATTTTGTTATTTAACTTAGGCTTATTAGAACCTGTTTTAAAAGAAAAAGAGAAAAAAAACTTAGTTAATTTTTTTTATATAAAGGATAAGTTTTATGTAAGAAAATTTTATAAAAACCCAGAAAGTACGCAGCACTTCCTATGAAGTACGACACACTTTGACTCGAAAAACGAGACAGGATGGTTAAGTTACTGTCCTAAACATGTCCATTGACCATCTAATCTTCCTAACACTAATATTTACTTATTTTGATGATGTTTAGAGTGTAGTCTACTGGAATGCACGATGATGAAGCCGATTCTTTTTCATCACGCCTAAAAAGGGCCCGAATTACTGAAAATGTGGAAGAGGGTTTGATGGGGCATGCGCTTCATGAATTCTTGATGTGGGGGAATTGTAATATGACACTTAAGAACAGGTATAACGCCAACCTAGCTAGAAACCTATCAAAACAAATTTACTCTCCTTTCATTGTAGATTGGAACGTTTTGAACACCCTTGGTTATGATAATGCTATTGAAGATATGTTAGAGGTTAGGGTGAACAAAATGGGAAGCGATGAAGTGTTGTTTACATCTGAGGCATGGAAACATGCTTTTGATATTAATGAGCCGATTTACACAGAATTATGTCATGAATTTATGAAACTTTTGAGTTTGATAAAGTTGTAGCCGATGATGAATTAATGACGAAGAAAGTAATCAAATATAGGCTGTGTGGTAAAGCTTATGCTAAGAGTATTCTAGATTTTGCTAAACGCTTAGGTTTGTATACCGATGATGAAATTCAGGAGTATGGATTTGAGACATATATTATTAGAGGTCTTAGGAATGATGATGATTTTAGTGCTGATCAGTATTGGATAAATATTAGCAGTGAGGAGACATTAACCTTGTCTAGGAGCTTAGCCAAAACAATTAGGAAACATGTGATTAAAGTTTTGCAAAAATTGATTACATATGGTCTATGTCAAAGAACTATAGGTTATGACATGGTACAGAAGAATGAGTTATGGTTATTAAGTATGTTTGAGGCCAACCACCAGAATGGATATGCTAATGTTACTTGGTTGATTGCTAAGTGGAAGAATAAAAAGGGAGTTGGAACGCAGAGAGAAAGTTTGATATGCTGTGGACAGTTTGTGACGAGGATTGCAAAAAGACTTGGTATGTTGAGCGATGAGGTGCTAAATAGGCTAAGTGCCCCAACTTATTGCAAAGCATTGGATGCCAACATCCTTAGAGAATTGATCAGCTCTAATGGGACGTTGATACCCGAAGAGATTCCACATAGTATCCCAAGAGTAGCAACACCAAGGGCTCCACGCCCTACTTCTTCTAATTTATATGACAAGATAAGCCAATTAGAGACTCGATAGGTAAAATAAAGAGGATGACACGTAGGCAGTCTTATCATTCAGACAGATATGTTGGAGTTCTAGAGCATATAGCTTCACATTATAGATTTACATTGCGTGACCCATATAATCCACCGAACTACTTTAAGCAGCAACAATATCAGGATGATCAGGAGTAATACAAAGATAATAACACTTTGGTTTGGTGCCCGTTTATGGTCATGGATTTAAAATAACTCTAAAAACTCTTTTATTTATTTCTTGTCAAGAGTGATATGCCTTGATTGGCAGCTAAACTATTTCGTACTATCATTTCTACCATGAAACACTTTGGTTTATTATATATGTTTGTGTTTGTATTGTGTGGTTTTTGTAAATTATTATTACAGAATTAACAGGTGAAAGACCGTAGGAATTCATGTACGAAGACGTTCAGTTCCGTAAAATATGATGAAACCATAAAACAAGAGAAGTGTTATCTTATGATTCATTTTTCCCATTCATCTTTTCTCTATAATATTTCTCCCATTAGGGATAATGCTCATATTAAGTATGGAGGGAGATAAATGTTGAAAAATGACTTATATATATATAGATGTTTTTTAAAAAAACTATATAAAATTAAAAACTTTAAAACGAATCATTTTGGTTGATCACAATAAGCAAATCTGACTCTGGATTGATAACATTACTGGCATATTTTACCTACTACCCCAAAAATTATAAGATTTAGATCTTAAGGAATTCAGGTATTAATCTTTGATACCTAAGATAATTTTTACTTTTAGCTTTCTCGAGTTAAGGTTTGAATGCAATTGCAAGTGTCTCATCCGTTGTTACGGCTATGTATTTTTAGTTTGTCGCCTTTTCTGGAGCATTGGTATTAGTTAAAAATTGTATGAGTGTTCCGGTGTTTGTTAATTCTAGAACTTGTTCTTGAAATCTTTACGAGATCGCAGTAAGATCACGTTCGTATGGTATAGGCATTTAACTAATTAAGAGAATATATAAAAATGCAAAAATATAAATATGAATAAACATTGTTAAAAAGTTTTTTGATTCAATTATCTGAAATTTTATACGTACGTATTGATGCGCGTAAACATTGGTATTGCTGTTATAGTGAAGTGCGAAGGTTGAAAACTTCTAATTTCGTTTGAGTAGTATGCTTATCATAAGTATGGGGGAAAGCAAGTATCCCCCAGTGAAATAATAAGGCAAAAATAAGCCAACGTATTATGAAAGAGAAAAATAAAAAAGGAATAAGGAAAAAATAAGCCAAAAAGAGAAGAAAAAGTCAGAATAATTACAGATAAGGTGGATTATAATTCTATCATAAAATCTTTTGATAATATAAAACCTAAAGATACTAATAGTAACCTCTTTTGATGTTTATGTCTAATGCCTACGCCATGTCGGTGCAGTTGAGTTTCTTGTACAAGCCTATGGTAATTTAAACATTTTATGTCTGGGCATTTGAGTGACTTACATATATCATTTACTTCAATAAGCGAGTGTGAACTATCCTTAAAATTTTGTGAGTTGCTTTGTCACGTTATCCTATGCTTGTGATCATTGACTTGACTAAAACTTAATAAAAATGGAGTACTTTCGCTTAGATTGCTTGAGGGCAAGCAATAGCTAAGTATGAGGGGATTTGATAACAATCCAAATATACATAATTTATCTCCCGTTAATATGTAAATTATCTATATAAATATATTAAATATTGATTGTTTAGGTACCTATTTGTCTAATAACTATTTCATGACCAAAGATCACGAAAAGGACTAAGAATGCTAAAGATATTCGTTAAGTGGGCTAACAATCGTTAAAAGAAGGATCTAGAAATGAAGAAAAGAAGTATTAAATGATAAACGCCAAAGTGCGGCGCACATATTATAAAAGTATGGTGTACTTTGGATCGTGGAGAGAGAGAATTGAATGTTGAGGTGAAGCACGGCGCACTTCTGAGGAAGTGCGGCGCACTTCAGTCTGCATTTACTCTAAATCATAATGATGAGCATTGAATCCATGGCTCTTCATCTCTTTTCTCTTCCCAACTGATATCCTACCTAAGGCTATAAATAGAGGAAGAATTTGGGAGCTTATCATCATCTCACATCCCATTTCACAAACAACAAACAAGAATCAAGTATTCTTTCTAGTGATAAGTTTTAGAAGCATTTTAGGAGTTGGAAGTAAACTCTTTGATAAGTTCTTCCAATTTCCAGGTTGTAATCAGTTGCATAAGGTACCAGTGAAGTTATTTTGAAGCTAACAATAATTGTGACATAATCATTGTTGGTTTCCGGGTTCTATTTTGAATTTAAGAAGGAAGTTCTTGAAGAATCCATGTGAAATAACTAATTTTTGCTCTTGCATTCTGTATAATCTTGTTAATCTTCTTGAATATGATGTTTACTAAAATTGACTTGCTTGTTATATGTTTTACCTTTATCGTTATGGAGTAGTTCTTTCATGTTTATTTAGGAATTATGTAGATAATATGTACTAAACTTGGATAACTAATGATTTTTAGTAAATAGTAAATATAAACTTGATATTTTTATTCTTGGATCCTTAATCATCATTTGATCACTACTTAGTTTGGATATAGGTCAAAAGACTCCGACTTAAGTGCTTGATTTCGAGTTTGTTTGTTTATGACAACTCGGTCTTAGCCTTGTAAGGATTGGCCAACAAAATGATCATTTTCGCAAGTATAAAAATATTTAACGCTCACCCTCATGTCTAACGAACTTGGTTGAGCAAGTTTATATTTTTACTTTCCAAACGCGAATTGGACTTAAAGCATTTTTCATAATTAAAAGTAAAGGCCGAAAGGATTTTTTGTTATGCTAAATATATAACCTTTTAAGTAAACTACCCGTTTATTCACTCGATTATGGTAAAATTCATGAACTCGTTATCTCTCCAAGTTTATCCTTTATGATTCTTGTCTCCCAAATAAAAATTGTTTTTCATCTTGAAATATATCTTACTTTTATCTTCAGATTCATGACAAATATTAAAGATACCCTTTGCAAAACTAATAAACTTTTTCATAAACACCAATCCCATGGAACGACCTGGTCTTACCCTAAATTTATGCTATAAACGGGGTTACACTTTACCCGTGTGTTAGATGGAAATCGGTTAAAACTAGTATTATAAATTTAAAGCTTTATTAACACATCATGTACATAGCCCACCCAATCTACTGGCTACTCAGCCAAGCTGACCGAGGCGATGGCACTATCACCTTCTTCATTCCGTAAGAGGTACATATCCTCTTACGAGACCCCTTCATCATTACCCCTATCATCATCATCGACTCTTCCCTCACGGAAAGATACAGAGGCACTTCTGAGCCTATGGCAGACACAGAGACGGAGAGTACTGAGTCAGAGGATGAGGATACCGACTCGAAGGATGAGGAGACTGCACCAAAGGGTCAGTAGCAACAGGCTATCCTGGCTGAGGATACAGCCGAAGAGTAGCCATTGGATTTGGGTTACGAGGCAGCCATACGTTGTGCCCTTGAGCAAGCTAGGGACATTGTGCCTAGTACTTACGATGTAGGACAGGGTTCCGGGTCCACACCAGATCAGCAACTAGAGATAGCAGGTGAGACTCCCACTCAGACCTATGCTAGGTTGCCTATCCACACTACATAGGATGACCTAGAGGACGGTACCATCTACAGGAACATCGAGTGTGACATACCTCTATTATGCTCACCAGTCAGAGCCTCGCTAGCACCATCATCAGTTGGGACACCAACATCACTAGAGTGGTCCCTAAATTCCCCATTGGTTTCACCAGTGATTCCTTCACCGGTAGCTTCTCCAGCACCAACTACAACATTAGACAAGGATGTCCTACTAGAGATCAGGGCACAACTTGAACTCTATGGGAGTGTGCTCCACACATATAGTGAGCGTCTAGACGCACTGCCACCTCAAGGGTTATGATCGAGACTTCACTGAGCTATATTTTAGGATAGAGGCAGTCCACAAGGAGATCTACATACATCATTTCAGGCTTAGGGGAAGGGCATGAGGAGACTGGGATTACCATTGGTGCCTTATGGCGACCGATTTGGCACTTGAGGTCTGGGCAGGGTACACAGATGCCCAGAGAGGAGCCTTGTGGCAGGCCATCTACGATGATCGACCAGAGATTTACGACTTGCGAAGGCAACACGCAACAGATCAGCGTGAGATGCAAGAGTTGAAGGATCATATTACCAGGCTCGAGCAGAGGGTGGATCACAGAGAGGAGTAGTCTAGGTTGACATAACTAGGATTAGCAGGTATCATACTAAACTGAGTAGCTTCAGTTAGTGATAGACTTATTTTAGAGTTTGTAGTTTTCTTTTATTGGTAGGAAAGTTTTATACAAAACTATGGATATGTAGTCATTTGTAGTTCTTTTACTCGACTTGTCGTGTTATGTTTATATGTACTATCTATCCCCACTCATTTACGATATGACTTACCACTCCTCATGAAAATCCTTATACACTTTTTCACTTCTTTTCATTACGGCCATTTCGAACAAACTAACTTACCTGGATAAGTTTATGGATGACATCTTGGTTTTTATTTCTGAAGTAGAGAAGAACGCGGAAAGACCCCTTAGAGGAACCTTTTAGATCCATATAGGAATCTAACATAGGACAACATAAGTGGCTAGGATTGCTTAGTGATTTCGACTATAAATACAGACACTACCTTAGGATGTCGAACGACCATAAGAATCTGAGACTCAATTAGTGTTCAAGTCGCCACGTCCTACGCGTACGCATCAGAAGATTTGACCTTACAAGGTGCGGCATAAGTCAAATACTATGTTAGGTTCAAGAAAAGTGTTTATTATTATATGAATTGGTCTTTATATAATTTTGATTAGTTTTATAGTTTTATTAATAATTATAATGTAATAAAGTCTACCTTGGTCAAAGTTAAGTAATGTTGATCAAGGTTTGACTAAAGTTAGGAAAATAGAATATGATAAGCAATAAGTATAAATACCCATCCAGGAGGAGTATTTATATGAGACTTTATATTTGATGTAATTCACTTCTCCCTTCTATTTCTATTTTCCCTTTTGAAATGAAAATTTAGAAAATGATGAAAAATACTCTCTAGCTCTCTCCTTTATTCTTAAACTTTTGTATGATTACTACTATGTAAACATGACATATAACATTCTACTTTCGCCTCAAATCGAATATACGCACGGGAACAAGGATCGTCGACTATGTTTGTAATTATTTGACCCACTCGAAAGTCAAGCCGAACATTGGAGACCGTTAGAATCAGTTTTACGACCAGGAGACGATAGTTTGGAAAACGGGAGCAAGACACTGTAGACGTCACCATTGAACTACTGGAAGCACAACATGGACGCAACACGATCTGGATAACCATCAAACACCCGACCAAGATTTCGCACTTCAGACAACCAGGAAAGCCGACGACCTGAAAATGTTAGATAATCGACAGCGACTCCCCGATGAAGCATTCGTCATCTCCTCTAGAATGTATCCCAACCAGCGATTAAACCAAACCATGCTAGGAAAACCAATAGAAAACCTTTTTTGAGAAGCCAAACGAATAAAAAAGAACCGTATATCGTGCTAAACATTCATACCTCTTCTTCCTACACCACACCATCTGATAATTCGGGTTGAATTTCAGGACATAATTCTCTTAAAGGGGTAAGACTGTGATAACCGGTGATTTTTTCTAAGTTATAATATTCTATAATACTATGACTTTATATTTTCATATTACTATCTCATTTAAATTTCTAAAGAACACCTCAGATTTTGACTTTTGCTGACTTTTACTGTGCGCAAAACATTTACGATGTAACCGGCTTTCAACCAACAATTTTCTACAGCAATAAATCATTTTTATTTCAAATTAACACTTTCTAAACATTTACATTTTGCATTGGTCATTTACCAGGAAATCTTCTCGCGCGTAACGAAAAACGTTACACAACGCGTACCGGCACGACAATAGTTGAAATTTCATTTGAATTACTTCATTATACTCTTATAAACTTAGTTTTTATTAAACATTTCATATTTCATAAGAACCTTACTAATAACGAGGAAAAAATGGGTCTACCCTTACATTTTACGGAATAAGAAAACTAACTAAAAATTCAAACTATGAAAGCTTGGGATTCCCCTTGTTCTTGCACCCCATAACCGACCTCATAGCCCCAACACACACAAACCATGCACCAAATAGGAAGTTTTTGTTCGCCAGCCGGATGGATTTGTAGATCCAGACTTTCCGAACCACGTATATCATCTTAAGAAACCTCTGTACGGTCTCAAACAAGCTCCTAGAGCCTGGTATGACAAGCTTTCCTCATTCTTAATCGAACACCATTTCACAAAAGGTATTGTCGATCTGACATTGTTTACAAGAAGGCACGGGGATGACATTTTACTAGTTCAAATCTATGTCGATGACATAATTTTTGGGTCAACTAAACCAGTGTTTGCAAAAAGATTTGAAAAATTAATGAAAGATAATTTTGAAATGTCAATGATTGGTGAAATGAAGTTCTTTCTTGGACTTCAGGTTCATCAATCACCCCGAAGAATCTTTATATGTCAATCACAATATACTTTGGATCTTCTTAAGAAACATGGGATGGAAAAATGTGATACTCTTTGTACACCAATGGCTACAACCAAACTAGATGCAGATTTACAGGGTACCCAAGTTGATAAAACTAAGTATCGTAGTATGATTGGAGGACTTATGTATCTCACTGCTAGTCGACCAGACATTGCCTTTGCGACATTTGTATGTGCGTGTTATCAGGCACACCTAACTGAAAAACACCTCAAAGAGGTCAAAAGGATCTTTCGCTACCTAAGACAAACCATTAACATGGGTCTATGGTACTCAAAGGATTATGGGTTTAAGCTAATTGCATATTCAGATGCAGACCTTGCAGGGTGTAATGATGATTGCAAAAGTACATCTGGAGGCATTTAATTTTTGGGAGATAAGCTAGTCACTTGGTCGTCGAAAAAGCAAGATTGTACAGCAATGTCAACTGCGGAAGCTGAGTACGTATCATTATCTGCATGTTGTGCTCAAGTCATCTGGATGAGGACGCAACTGCTAGATTATGGATTTCGGTACAACAAGATTCCAATATATTATGATTCACAGAGTGCAATTGCCATATCTTGCAATTCGGTACAACATTCACGTACAAAACACATTAACATCTGGTATCACTTTATCAAGGAGCATGTTGAAAAAGGTACCATTGAACTTTACTTTATCGGGACGGAATACCAACTTGCTGATCTTTTTACAAAAGCCCTTCCAAAAGAAAGGTTTGAGTATTTAGTTCACAGGATTGGTATGCGATGTATGACTCCAACTCAGTTGGCACGTCTGGCAAAATCATCTTCTTGAATGAAAGATCATACATCAAAACACATTGTAAATATTTTTCAAAAACAAAAGACAAAATTGAAAAAGTTCAAAAACAAAATTGAAAAATTTCAAAAACAAAATACAAAATTAAAAAATTTGAAAAACAAGAAAAATATTTTTTTACTATTTTTCACTATTTTCAAAAACTAAAAAATCACATAAAAATTTAAAAAATTAAAAAAAATACAAAAACATAACTTAAAGATACAAACACATATCTTCTCCGTTTTATCAGTTGCATGATATTGTATTTCTCAAAAAGTAGTTCTTTAAATGCAAAATAAATGTATCATGAACTGAGGGGGAGTAAATCATTCAGAAAATGATCTTTCACTGCTAAAATATGTGGTTTGTAATCAAAATCCATTCACAAACAAATGATTTCTTTTAAAAACATCTTTCAAAAATCATCAAGTTTGAAAAATTCAAGTGTGCAAATTGCAAGAAATAACAATCTCTTGAATAAGTTCTTTAATTAGACATTTATTCGAACGGGAGTTATGAAATTCGTAGTTTTCAAACATCTTCTCAAGAATGTTCAAGAATGAAAAATTAACTATCTTTTGATAAAGTTCTTTAATTAGATATTTTATTGATGGGGAGTTATAAAATTTTCAGTCAAATCATCATCAGAAAATAAAAGTGTGTTCTCAAAAGGCAAAATAACTTCGTTTTGAACAAAATTTTTTATCAAAAAGGAAAATTTCAAAAGTGGATAATTGTTCGAGGGGGTGTTATGAAATTTTTCAGTAAAAAACGAAACTTAACTGCAAAATAATTCAAAAAGGTTTGATGTCGAAAGTGGTCACTCCAAGGGGGAGTTATGAAATTTTTTTGATCACAAAGATATACAAAAGTAATTACAAGGACTAAAAGTGTAAATGTGCAAAAGAAGAACTTTCGTATGCGTGTTTAATGTTTACGAAAGAAACTCGAGGGTCTAAAATGTCAATTTCAAAAAATTAGCTTTCGTAGGGTAAAAAGAGCTTACGTAAGGAAACTTAAGGGACTAAAAATGCCAAAAGTGGAAAGTCATATTCGGAAGTATAAATACAACAGTTTCATACGCAACCTTTTTCACTTTCGTAAATTGATAAAAAGGATTCGTAAACTCTCTAACTACGTTGAGCTTTCGTAACAAAGAAAATAACGATCCAAATTGTTTTCTTGACTCTCTGTGATATCAAAACGTAAGAAAACGTGTCCTATTTGTATTATTTGTGCTTAATTGTTAATATTAATTGACTGAAATAGGTTTCGTTTAGATCTAGGGTTTCGTAAATATGCAAAGTGACTAAAAAGTGAATTTGATTGAGGCAAAATGTTAATGTATGCCTTGTGACATGATTGGGATTGATTGATTACTGAAAGTATCATTTGTGGAATAAATTCATTAGGTTTCGTAACGATGATAGGTTTTGTATCTTTGAAAAATTTCTTTTGGACATAAGCATAAGCTTAAATTGTTAATAAGATGATAAATAAGCTGAAAACAAGTCAAAAATATTCAGGATATCATTTTTCAATTGGCAAATATGTTTACGAAAGTAATTATTTTAAGTTTCGGTTTTGTAAAAGCTTATCAAAAAAGTTTCGTGAACAGTAATGGGCCAAATGGGTTTCGTAAATGATATTTTGGGCTTAATCAATGGGGTTCGTAAGAAACAAAGGGCTTTTAAGATTGGGTTTCATACAAGGTTATTAATGGGCCAAAATTAAAAAAAGGACTCAAATGGGTTTAATTGTTAAACAAAATAGCATCTTACAAAAACAAATGATAAATTTTGTTACAAAATTATATTTTGTATTGATAAATGGATCAAATGGTGAAGATTATGTTCGGTTTCGACCGTTTCCTGAGTTTAACAGGATGAGGATTGAGCAATTTACTGACTATCCAAATATCGTATATAAGATTAGGTTTTGTATAACAAAATTTTTTAGTCAAGTGATCAATGATTTCAAAAACATGAAAATGAAACATGAAGTGGAAATACAAATGGTGCTTTAACTGTCTGTGATCATAAAGTTTCTCATGTTTTATCAAAAGGAAAAGTTCAAAAGTTTTGAAAAAGATTGTTTCAAAAACCATTCAAAAGGTGATTTATGATTATCTATTGTACATAATTAGGTAAATGGTCTAAGTCATGTCCAGTTTTAGCCATTTTCTGAAATGAACAGAATGAGGAGTGAGTGGCTTAGTGACCATCCAATTATTGTTTTATTAGGTTGGTTGTATAATCATTGTTTTCAGACATCTTTGAAAAACTTGCGTTTTGGAAAACTTATCTTAATTTCTAAATCAAAAACACGTATCATTGTGTCAGAAAGTGGTACTCTTTCACTAAATGTTTTTAAGAATATAAATTTATACTCTTGGATTTATTAAAATGGTTGTTACAAACTTGTGTTTTGCCAAATTGGTATTTTCAAAATCATAGTATATTTTTATTATTCATGAAAGAGTATTACTTCACAAATGCTTTTTGGTGAGGAAACTCAAAATAGAAAAAGAGATAAAATCCATATGCGAAAAAGCAAATCAAAGTATGCTCGAAAAAGAAATGCCAGAGCATACAAAATGAGATTAAAAGAAAAAGACGAATAAAGCGTATGGCATGTGCCCGAAAAAGAAAGAATTGGCACATGAGAAAGAAAATGATCAGCATTAGCATATAAAAATAGACAGAGTGGAAAGAGACAAAAATGTTATATAAATGTGTATTACATAAACTTTATCTCATTTCACTAATCACTTTATGTCATCATATAATATTCCACATGGCTCAACAAGTAATTCCAGCTGCTCAACTTGTTCCAAGAATTCATACGATCGGGAGATGCAACAATTATGCGATGTTGCAGAGTATTCCATGCTCTCCTGAATGCAAGATCGTTGGGCAGATTCCACTTGATCATCCACTCAGTTATGCTTTAACTACCACTGATGATGTTCCTGTTGTGCACTTACAACAATTCTAGAGGACGGTTAGCAAAGTACCTGGTCCTAAAGAAATGATCAAGTTTATGCTGAATACTTAATAGTTTGTTTATACTGTGGATATGTTCCGAAACATTCTTTAGTTTCCAGTGGAAACTCTTGAAAATACATTTGTCGCACCAGTCAACATTGAGACTATTGAAGTTTTCATGAACAGGGTTGGCTATCAAGGTGTTGTTGATAAAGTGAGCGCTTTCTACACGGAGAATCTAGCTCAACTGTACATCTAGACATGATCAAACCAAGATCAATATTCTTCAAATGTTTCATGCCGTGATCAACTATAAAATGTTTATTTAGCTGCTCTTCTATGGTGGGATTTCATGAATAATGTGAAACAAAAGAAAGAAGCCATCCAGTATCCTCGATTCATCAAGCTCATAATTGCTGATTTAATGAAGAAATTCCTAGAAATTTCTAAACGGATTGAAGAGTATTATCATTCTATCAAAGATGATATTCCATTGGTTAGTGTGTATACTACTAGGGATGTGCGTGTGCGAAGGATGCTGATTTCGGATGCATTTTTTACTGAGAAGATTCGTGCCACTGAGTACTTTAAGGAGTATAAGACGGTGTTTATGAATGTAGATGTTCCAATGAATCAACCACAACCAGTTGTTTCTACCTAAGGAATGCATAGGTCTACACCTAGAGCCTATATGACACCTACCCTTACTGCTACTCCTTAGGGGAAGAAGAGGAAGCAGCTTGCAAGAGAATCAAGTTCACCACATAAATCATTAAAGATAACCGTTCGAAAACAAAAAGTAGTTGAAGGAAACAAAGATGATAATGACTCCGAGAATAGGTTAGATCTCGGGAGTCATAAGGACAATCCAAAACATGTTGATGATGATGATGACAAAGATGACGAGAAGGTAGATGAGGAGAAAAGAGGTGAGATGGGTAGTTTGGAGACTAGGACTAAGGAGACACAGACACTAATTCCCACACCACCTAGATCCCCTAGGACAATCTTATCTTCGGATAAGAATCTTACTCAGGAATAGACGGAAACTGTACCACTCCCTACCATAACTACATCTAACACTCCACGCTCCAAACGATGAATTTCCAGTAAGTACAACCATCTTCCAGGTGCACTTCGCATGATGTGTAGACGTCAAGGATATATGATCCAGAACATGAAACGGAAGTGTGTAACAACTAAACAGTTCTGGAAGACTCAAAACAAGTAAATCAAGTTCTTCATCTGGGTGTATTGATGTGTGCTTAACACACATCATTTATACCCCGGAAAGCACCATAAAACAGACTAAAAACACTAAAATATGAATAATTATATTGCAAATATGTTTGTATTGTGTTTTTATGTCTTGTAGGTATTAAGCATTGAAAACAAAGCAAAAACGACAATTTTCGGGTTCGGTTCGATCAAGCTTGCTTATTTTTCGAGATCAAGACAAAGTCGTTAATACTTCCCGAGCATGCCATTAGAAAGAGCACGAGATTTCGAGTCCGGCGGTACCTTCATGTCTTATTGGGCCGACCTGACGCCATTTATATGGGTTGGGTCGACCCATACTTATCAAAGCTCAAGAGTTAAATACCTTTTATAAAAGTCCAGCCATGAATCTCAAGCCAAGTTTGAAGCAAAGAGTGAGATCACAAGGCCCAGAAAAAGATTCGGCCTAAGATCTAGTTTAGATATACTGAAGAAGTTGGCTGTGTACTTGGCGTCTGCCATACACTCACCTAAATTAATTCCACAATAGCGCGTGATCCCCCACTATCACCCCACTATCTTTTTTTAGGACAATTAAATTTTGACACGTGGCACATACTTATCAAAATTCACACAGGAATAAAAGGGAGAACGAGTAAATGATTGAAGATAGTAATGCGTTCTTTTAAAGCAAATAAAAGGGCACGTGTCCTTCTTTGATTGTTGGATCAGATCTATTATTCTCTGGCTATTTTTTGACGCGTACGAGGAACCTTCTAGGCCAATGATTGCACACGCTTTCTCTCGAAAAGACTCTTTTGCCCTTGCTTTCCTGGCTCTCATTGGATGGCTTCTGGAAAGGACTGTTCTACCCTCCCTCCTTTTTGGTTATAAAATGATGCAAGCAATAGACGATTAAGATTAGTTTTTAGTTAGAAAAATTGTAGTGTAGGAGTAGTGTTAGATTTAGTGTAGTTTTTGGATAGAATTAGTTTTCTCTCAAAATAGTAGTAGTAGCTCATTTTAATGTTTAGCTTATTTTAGGAATTATTGTAAAAGCTTTTATAGCTTATTTAGTTTATTGTAATCAACTCTTTTAGCTTATTAATGAAGATGAAGATTATTGAAGATGTTACTTGAGCTTATTCTTTCTCTAATCCTCTATTTTTCTTTTCTCTTCTTTTTAAGCTTATTTTGGCTTATTGCTCAAAAGCTTATTATCTCTTATTCGGACAAGCTCATATAGCTTATTTGTCTTAACCTTTTGCTTGTCTTATTGTTGATGAAAACTCATTCTACCTTTTTGGCGTGGAGCTTAAGGGTCTTTTAAGCTTATTTTTTTAGATAAAGTTTTAAGCTTTTTAAGTATTTATCTAGCTAATTAGGGAATAAAGTTCATACATTTACTAGTTATGTTTGCTTATTTGTTGATTAGTATGCTTAGTGAGTAGATTTTATATATGTTTGTTAAGTGATAAATTGTTTAGCGAATTAAGTGTGGTTAATAAAATGGAAAATATTAATTAGTGATTTAAGGATTACTTATATTATTGTTTTGGTTATTTGAGCGGGCAAAAGCCGTAAGACTAATTAGGCATTAATTTAGTAATCGATATCTTGATAAAAGTTGTTTTCAATATAAGCCAACGTTGTGAGAAGATAATTTGTTAGAAAGATATTGATTCATCGATAAGGACTTATTGTATATTTAATTCACACTTAAGGATCTAAACAATTCACTTAGCAAGCATATCTTTTTATATTTATCTTTCTTCGTTTATTTGCTTGCTAATTGTTTTTTATAGTTTGTTTTTATTAAATTTTTAGTTTAAAACCAAAACCAAAAATATTCGTCATTCAAGCATCAAATGAAACATTTTCGTGAATTTTAAATTCATCTCTCGTTGGGACACGACATCTGGAGGATCGATTATTACTTTTCCTAAAGTAAACTTTATCCGACGTGATTACTTATATACTATTACTCGACTAGTTCTAATGAACGAATCAGTTTTTGGCGCCGTTGCCGGGGAGAGTTGTACGATTTTCACGTGGTGTTTCGAGTTAGTGCCTTGAAGATCCTTTCTTTGGAAAGTTTATTTTCATACTTATTAAAGATATAAAAATCCAAAAATATTTTACATTTCTACTTTCTTTTTCTTTTTATTTTTATTATTTTTACATATAAAAAAGTTCCAAAAATATTATCCTTTATCCTCTTATTTCATTTAATTCTTATCTTCTTTACCCTCTTATCCGTTTGATTCTTTAACATGTTTTCGTATAACCATTTTGGTTGCACGTGGTGTGGAGGTCCGTTTAATGGTGGGAATTGCCCTGGCTGTAGCAGTGTAGGATCCGGAAATGAGTTTGTCTATGACCCAAATCCTTATTCTTATAATGAAACACCCAACTTCTTCAACCAACCTCCACAACACCAATACGAGACATACTTGTGTGAGTTTTGTGGAGGCAACCCTCACCAAGATTTAAATGTCAAACAGGGAACACACCCGTCTATGATTAGGGTCCTTGTTACAATTAAGATTTTGGTTTTAACCAACCTCTATATTATTCTCCGAGTCAGCCACAACAGTTCGACTGTTGTGAGATCTGTGGAGGTCCCAACCAACCATACCCCCAACAACGGAACACACAGGAAACAAACATAAGAAGTAAAAAGATTCTCCACCACTACACTACCCCCCACAGAAACGATCAACACCTACGAGCAAACTTCCTCATCAATCGTAAACCACCACAAAGTCCATCCCGGCCAAGTATAACTACCAAATCCGGGTCCCCTTGGCCACCGTAACATTATTAAGAAAGTATATTAAATTATATTAAATATATTTATTTGGGGCGCGGCCCCGTTGTTTCAGTCAGGATGGTCTCCCTTTAATACCCTCTCCACAAAAACACCAAAAAAATAATAAATATAAAAAAAAAACCCCGACCAAAACACCCCCTCGCGCCTGCTATGTATTAAATCAACTGAGGGCTCGTAGACTGATTAGCCCAATCCCTCAGCCAAAACAAAACAACAAAATAAAACAACAAACCCCTTAAAACTACCCATCCAATCCAGAACACAACAACCCCCTCTAACCCTAGAATAAAAACCTACCCCAACCTACAAAAATTATCACCAATACAAAACGACACAATACCAATCCCAAAGACCCAGCAACCGCCAAAAAAATAAAAATTTTGCACACACTAACCCCGTCGAAAAAACCCAACATTCCCTCAACCAAACAACCCCCCAACCCTAAAAAACAAAACCAACTCCCAACAACCCTCCACACACCACCTAGACCCCACCCCCCCCCCCCCTCCCAACGCCAAAACCACGCCCCCCCCACCCCCCCCCCCAACCCCCCCCCCCCCCCCCACCCCACCCCCCCCCCCCCCGCCCCAAAAAACAACGAATAAGAAAAAGCAAAAACAAACAACAGCTAATAAAACACCAAAAACCCCCACCCACACAAACACAACCCACCCCAACAACAACAAACACCCCAGCCCCCCTCCCAACCCCCCGCCCCTGCCCCCCCCCTCATGATACACCCCAACCCACCCCCCCCCCAACCCCCCCACCCACCCCCCCCCCCAAAAAACACCACCCAACCAACCCAACAAAACCCCACACCCCCCACGACACCCAAAGCACAAGCACCCAAACACAATAAACACCACAAACACACGAAAAGCCGGAAAACACCAAACACCCAAAAAACAAGACCAAACTAACAAACTAATACAACACCAACCACCCCCCCTCCCTCCCCAAACACCAAACACCAAAAAAAAACAAAAACAAAAACAACAAAACCCACACCCCCCTAAACCCCCCCACATCACCAAACACCACAAATAACCCCAACCAACAACACAACAACCCCCACTTATCCGAATGATTCTTTAAACAGATATCGCGTAAAACCCATTTGGTTGCACGTGTTGTTGAGGTCCCGATTTAATGGTGGGAATTTGCCCCTGGCAGTAGCAGTGTAGGAAACCGGAAATGAGTTTGTCCTATGACGCCACAACCTTATTCTTATAATGAAACACCCAACTTCTTCAACCAACCTCCACAACACCAATACAAGACATACTGAGTTAGTTTTGTGGATGCAAACCCTCAACAAGATTTTAAATGTCAAAACAGGGAACACACCCGTCTATGATTAGGGTCCTTGTTACAATTAAGAATTTGGTATTAAAACCAACCTCTATTTTATTCACCGAGTAAGCCACAACAGTTTAACTGTTGTGAGGTTTATGGAGGTCCCCATTATAACTCTGATTGTCAAACTAGGAACCAGCTTGTCTATGAGCCTTCTCCTATGTTAACAATTAATGACTTCTTGTTTTGACTCAACCTCCACATCTAATTGAATCAGTCGACACCCCACGAGATTCAGATTTTTAAAGCTCAATTAAGCTTTTACAAATGGAAATTGACCGTCATTTTGAGGAAATGCTTAGACCTATAAAGCCTATTCTACTTGTTGGCATAGGAGAACCTGAGGGGAGTGATGATTACACGGATGTGCCTTTTGACGATGAGCTAATTCTAAGACAACATAATATCGCTCATGTCACACCTCCTGCATACACACCATATCTCCCTTTCTTGACTACCATGGAACCTACAAACACACTCTTAATGGGGGATGAGGTTATTAACACTACTCCCGCAAGGGAAAATGATGAATTCATAAAGTCTAGTGTTGATGATCTTGTCCTAATCCTAAGGGAGTCTGAGGTGACATCGGATAGTAATTCTAAGTGTGTTATGCCTATACCTTTGCCCACCACTGATGTTAGGGAAGAAGATTTTGATATCAATTCACCTTTAGGAGAATAATTAGTCGACTTTTTGATGGAGAACATGGATGTAGTTGGCTTGCCTAGACATTTTGGTTAAGCAACTTTTTAGTCATTTACTCAAAAATCCGAGTTTAACCAAAGGAATGTTTGATGAGCCTTTAGGTGATGATTCAAAACCTAGATCTTATGATGTGTCTTTCTCAAACCCTCTCTTCGACTTTAATGATGATTCTACCTTATGTAATGATAATCCACTTTTTGATGAGGAGTTTGAGGACATTAATAGTCTGGACACCCCTGAGTTGACTCCAGTTATTGATGAGTCCACTTTGCTAGTCACACTATCCTTACCGTGTAGTGATGTTTTGGGAGATGCTATTGTAGATATAAACTTACTTTTAGGAAAGCACTTAGACACCCTCTCAACAGGAGATAGGGAAATTGACTTCAACCCTACTAGGTACATAGAAGAACTAGAACGTTTACTAGCCGATGACCATGTCTCAGTCCCAAGAGTGTTTGATGAACCCTTAGGTAATTCTGATTCGATGTCTAGATCATCTAAGACTAGTGACCTTTTTGAGGAGCTTATCGCTGAGTTCGGCCTAGACGATTCAATTCCTACTGAAATTGATGATAGGTATCATGATTCAGAGGGTGACATTCTATATTTTAAACAATTGCTTAATGAAGATACATCTTCTGATGTATCTCCAGCATTGTTACCTATAAAGTCCTCCTCACTAGTCACACCACTTCCTGATTCTGAGCACATTTACTGAAGGGAAGTGAAAAGATTTGATCTTTTTTTCTCCCTAACACAGTCGGTTGAGAAGACAAGGGTGATGGAGACCCCTTCTTTTTATTTTTATCATATGCCATTACCCCGTCCTGCTGCATACTCACCTATGGAGGGGATGTATTGCTATTACCATCCTCACCTCACATCGGGTGATGGATTTGACCATGGACCTAAAATGAAATAACCCTGGAGTCAAGCTAGAGACTCGAACAAAAACAAGCGCTTCTCGGGAGGCAACCCGTGTTCTCTTCCTCTTTCTATATTTCTTAGTAGTAATAATATATTAGTTTAGTAGTAGTATTAGTAATTAATAAGTGTGGAGGTGTGATTCTATCCTTGTTGTGTTTTGTGGGTGCCCGTTTTTGCTTGCAATCTCTATGATCGTGAAGACCTTTAGTGCTTGTTTCAATCCTTCCAATCACATCGGATCTCCAGATCGATCTTCATATTTAATATCCTGAGAATCCTTATCCTGATTATATATATAAATATTATAAATATATTAATAATATATATATATATATATTCGTTCCCCTTTCACACTTGGAATTTCTAGCATTTGCCTTTTTCGTTCTTAAGTGTGGGGGTAAAACCCGACATTTTTGAACATTGAGGCCAATCTTCGGTTCTAAGTGTGGGGGGGTCTCTATTGAAATTGATCATGCATGTACCTGTCTGTGTTCCCACGCAACCCCGTTTTGACCTATATGACCTATATTTTGTTTTCTTTTATGCATAAAAAAAATTAATAATAATATAAAAATGTTTAAAATAAGTAGGCCCGTAGGCTAGAACTAAGGATATTTTGGACTTGACCGAGTGTTTCACTCTAGCTTTCCCCTTAGCTTTTGAGACTAAACGTTTGCTAAACATTAAAATTTTGCAAAGAACGAAAAATGATAGAGTTAAATATAAGTTAGATGCTAAGCATGGAGTAGTTGGATCTCTTTAGAGCTCATAGAGGTTAATTATTGCTTTTGCTCCCATCACCTTAAAAACTATAAAAATAATAATTTTTAATAAATAAAGTTGATTTGGTTTTTGCGATTCTTAGTTTTGATCCCTTCGTAGAGATTTCTTCTGGTGAAAGTAAGGTAGACATCGAGGTTTTGTCAGTGTTGTGGGGAAATAGGCTACCGATTCCTGACGGCTCGCTCCCGTTGTCTAGATAGTTAAAAGACCATAAGACTTGAAATTTGGCTAATATATATATATATATATGTGTGTGTGTGTGTGTGTGTGTGTAATAATAATAATAATAATAATAATAATAATAATAATAATAATAATTTACCTTGTCAGATTACTGGGTCTTGTCGGTTAGGACGGCCGATGTCTCAGTCTTCATATAAGGCAAGGAATCCGAGACTGATAAAAGTTTACTGGCTCTGTCGGTTAGGACGCCCGATGTGTTAGTCTTCAAAAAGGTCGAGGGAATACCCGAAGTCGAAATAAGACTACTGGCTCGGTCGGTTAGGACGCCCGATGTGTCAGTTATTTAAAGGACCGAAGGCTAATATTGTTGCATTAATAATACTAATAAAGCCAAATTTAGACTTCGAGG
Organism: Tanacetum coccineum; assembly: GCA_026074375.1. NCBI lineage: Eukaryota > Viridiplantae > Streptophyta > Magnoliopsida > Asterales > Asteraceae > Tanacetum > Tanacetum coccineum. The sequence goes on along the minus strand of BQNB010000292.1, from coordinate 134,803 downwards.
TTATCTAAATAAAGCCTCCGTCTCTGGACTCGTAGTTGAGTTATTTCGGATGAAATAAAAAGGATAACCCCTAAATCATGCGAAATTAGAACCTTAATGTAGACCTTATTATCACTATATCGTCTCTTTATGAAAGGATTTCAAACTAATTATGGTCTAAACCGGGCACCTTTATGATAATAAGGACATAATTTATTTGTCACCAATAATAATAATAAAATATTTAGAGGATCTGAATAAGGGTGCGTAAAGTGCAAATGCTTAACACAGTTCAGCATTTATAGTAGTGTTAAGCATCTAATCTTATATTTAATCTTGATTTTTCGTTTTAAAAGCTTAGTTAGGGGATTGTGAAAATCAAGGATGACAACTCTCCGTTCTTAAAGCTTTTATTTAAAATTATTTATCTTAGTTTTTTTATCTATTTTAAATAAAGTGGGTTAAAACGAGGGGCCGCTTTCGAAAATAAATGAATTATGGTTCTTGTTTATTGTGAGGGTCATAAGTTAAGGGGTTTAAAATTAATTTCATATCCGGTGTGTATTATAATACATTGTGTTGTGGTACCAAAATGCCTAAGTGTGGGGGAATTTGATGTGTGCTTAAACACACAACATTTATACCCTGGAAAACACTATAAAACAGACTAAAAACACTAATATATGAAATATTATATTGCAAATATGTTTGTATTGTGTTTTTATGTCTTGCAAGTATTAAGGATTGAAAGCAAAGAAAAAACAAGAATTTTCGGGTTCGGCTCGATCAAGTTTGCTTAATTTTCAAGATCAAGAAGAAGTCGTTAATACTTTCCGAGCATGCCATTGGAAAGAGCACGAGATTTCGAGTCCGGTGGTGCCTTCATATCTTTTTGGGTCGGCCTGACACCATTTATATGGGTCGGACCGACCCATACTTATCAAAGCTCAAGAGTTAACTACCTTTTATAAAAGTTCAGCCATGAATCTCAGCCCAAGTTTGAAGCAAAGAGTTAGATCACAAGGCCCAAAAACATATTCGACCCAAGATCTAGTTTTGATATATTGAAGAAGTTGGATGTGTACTTGGCGTCTGCCATACACTCGCCTAAATTAATTCCACAATAGCGCATGATCCCTCCACTCTCATCCTACTATTTTTGTTTTAGGACAATTAAATTTCGACACGTGGCGCATACTTATCAAAATTCTCACAGGAAAAAAGGGAGAATGAGTAAATGATTGAAGATAGTAATGCGTTCATTTAAAGCAAATAAAAGGGCACGTGTCCTTTTTTGATTGTTGGATCGGATCTGTTATTCTCTGCCTATTTTTTGACGCGTACGAGGAACCTTCTAGGCCAATGATTGGCACACGCTTTCTCTCGAAAAGTCTCTTTTGCCCCTGCTTTCTTGGCTCTCATTGGATGGCTTCTAGAAAGGACTGTTCTACCCTCCATCCTTTTTGGCTATAAAATGATGCAAGCAGCAGACGATTAAAAATAGTTTTTAGTTAGAAAAATTGTAGTGTAGGAGTAGTGTTAGATTTAGTGTAGTTTTTAGATAGAATTAGTTTTCTCTTAAAATAGTAGTAGTAGCTTATTTTAATGTTTAGCTTATTTTAGGAATTATTGTAAAAGCTTTTATAGCTTATTTAGTTTATTGTAATCAACTCTTTTAGCTTATTAATGAAGATGAAGATTATTGAAGATGTTACTTGAGCTTATTATTTCTCTAATCCTCTATTTTTCTTTTCTTTTCTTTTTAAGCTTATTTTGGCTTATTGCTTAAAAGCTTATTATCTCTTACTCGGATAAGCTCCTATAGCTTATTCGATTTGATTTTAAGCTTATATATTCGAAAATAAACCTAGCTTATTTTTTTAGATAAAGTTTTAAGCTTTTTAAGTATTTATCTAGCTAATTAGTAAATAAAGTTCATACCTTTACTAGCTAATTAGTTATTTAGATATTAATCAAGTTTTAAGCTTTAGATTTTAAATAAGTTTATTAGATCGGGTGGTTTTTAATTCGATTCGGTTCATCATACGGTTCTATCCTCTTTCTCTTTTCAATTTTAGTAGTTTAGATTTATTTAGCTTAAAATGATTATGTTTGCTTATTTGTTAATTAGTATGCTTAGTGAGTAAATTTTATATATGCTTGTTAAGTGATAAATTATTTAGTGAATTAAGTGTGGTTAATAAAATGGAAAATATTGATTAATGATTTTCGGATTACTTAGATTATTGTTTTGGTTATTCCAGCGGGCAAAAGCCGTAAGAATAATTAGGCATTAATTTAGTAATCGATATCTTGATAAAAGTTGTTTTCAATATAAGCCAACGTTGTGAGAAGATAATTTGTTAGAAAGATATTGATTCATCGATAAGGACTTAATTGTATATTTAATTCACACTTAAGGATCTAAACAATTCATTTAGCAAGCATATCTTTTTATATATATCGTTCTCCGTTTATTTGCTTGCTAATTGTTTTCTATAGTTTGTTTTTATTAAATTTTTAGTTTAAAACCAAAAACAAAAATATTCATCATTTAAGCATCAAATGAAACATTTTCGTGAATTTCAAATTCATCTCTCGTTGAGACACGACATCTGAAGGATCGATTATTACTTTTCCTAAAGTAATTTTTATCCGACGTGATTACTTATATACTATTACTCGACTAGTTCTCACGAACTAATCAGTGGGTGTATCACAACTCACTGAAAAGGCTACAAAAGAATTGATTGAAACTAAATTGAAGCCATGCATTGCTGCAACGATAATCAAAGATCGTGATGTTTTTTGTCCTGAAGTACCAGATCTTGTTTCTCAAGAATTTAATGCACAAGCACCAAAGATTATAGAAGACCTTTTTAAGAATTATGTGCAAAGTAATGTTATTCAATTTCATCCTACCACAACCACTTCAACCGAAACAACTTCATCAACTGATCTTTAACAACAACTGTATTTCAAGATGAAAAGAAGTCTTCAAGATCGAGCTAATGATCCAGCATTGTGGGAGGTACTGAAACGTAAATTTGAAAAGTCTTTAACCTCTAATACTTCTTGCAGGGATGATGATATTCACTCACATCATGATGACCATCAAGAGGATGATGCTCCTCCTGAGGGGGAGAAAATAGTGAAAATACATAAGGCATCAAAAAGTTCAAAGTCTGCAAGGGGTTCTTTGTTTAAGCATTCAGCTAAAGATTCCACAACTTATGTATCAAACAAAACCAACAACAACAAGAATGGGATGCATCGGTAGAGGAAACAGTTATTGATGAAGATGAGGTGATTCCGGAAGATTAAACACCTTAGCTAATCACAGAACTTCAAGATGTTGATAAATGTGTTCCAACTGTGTTTGATTATAAAAGAATGAGGGCTACACTGAATTATGCGTTAAGTAATTAGTTCAAGAATGCAGAAGAGTATGCCTATCAATTGGAATAAACAACGAACTTTATGGAGAATCAGATAGTTTGGGAAAGCAGACAAGAGGATATAAGACGTCTAGTACCAAAACCTCTCGTATTCTTTGGACCATAACGGAATCCAAATGAACCTCCAAGGTATTTGTATAACAAAGATCTGTTCTTTCTAAAGTATGGAAATACTGAGGAGAAGAAGTATATTCTGTCACTCCACAAGATACACGCAGAACATTTTACAAAAGTTGATGTGGAAGAAAATATGAATCGTTGGATTCGAAAAGAATTCAAGACTTTCAACGAAGACGCGCGGTTATCAATTCGTGGCATAAAAGAGTATACAAGAAAAATCAAAGAAAAGTCATAGAAAATCTAGAAGACTATTTCTCAAAGCACAGTATTACAGAAGTCGTCAGAATAACTACTGATCAACCACATGGTTTGGACTTCATGGAACAAATAATCATGATGAGAGACGATGATAAGCCGTATAGTTTTTCTGAAGCTGACTTCAGGTATTTGAACAAAAATGATATTGAAGACTTGTATTATCTTTGCCGAAACAAGAAGGTCAATTATCGAGAAACTGAATTGATGAATTCATTAATAACGTTCATCAAAAGTCGTGTAATCTGGGAGAGAGTTCATGATTTCTAGTTAGGAATTGAGAGTTACCAAATCAAGGTCAACTTAACCGCACCCACATTAACATTTCCTGGTATTGAAACATGAACCGTACTCTATAGTTGACAAGCCATCTACAGGTTTGATTTATCTGAACAGCAAAGATGAGAAACGGGTTAAGTATTTGACGAAGATTGTAAAGTTTTGTGATGCTACACTGGAAAAGGTGTTGAAAGAGGTAAAACTTAAGATCTTTCAATCAGAACCATGAAGAAAACCACCTCTGTCTGGTGAATTAGATAGTGACATACTAAGAGCATTTGAAAGAGAAATAACCAAGCGACTAAGTCACCGAGAGCAAATGAGAATATGGGAATCTTTTGTGAATGAAAGACTAATTCTACCGACGATGAAGCGTCTGTAATAATCAAACCTCAGGGAGAGATTGTTAGGTTCAAGAAAAGTGTTTATTATTATATGAATTGGTCTTTGTATAGTTTTGATCAGTATTATATTTTTATTAGTAATTATAATGTAATAAAGTCTATCTTGGTCAAAGTTAAGTAATGTTGACCAAGGTTTGACTAAAGTTAGGACAATAGAATAGGATAAGCAATAAGTATAAATACCTATCCAGGAGGGGTATTTATATAAGACTTTCCATTTGTTGTAATTCACTTCTCCCTCCCATTTCTATTTTCCCTTTTGAAATGAAAATTTAGAAAATGATGAAAAATACTCTCTAACTCCTCTCCTTTATTCTTAAGCTTTCGTATGATTACTACTACGTAAGCATGACATATAACATTCTACTTTTGCCTCAAATCGACTAGACGCACGGGAATAATGATCGTCGACTACGTCTGTAATTATTTGACCCACTCGGAAGTCAAGCGGAACATCAGAGAAGAGACTGTTAGAATCAGTCTTACGACTAGGAGACGACAGTATGGAAAATAGGAGCAAGACACTACATACGTCACCACTGAACTACTGGAAGCACCACATGGACGCGACGCGATCTGGATCACCATCAAACACCCGACCAAGATTTCACAATTTAGACAACCAGGAAAGTCGACGACCTGAAAATGTTAGATAATCAACAACGAATCCTCGACGAAGCATTTGTCATCTCCTCTGGAAGGTATCCCAACCAGCGATTAGACCAAACCATGTTCGGAAAACTAGTAGAAAACCTTTTCCGAGAAGCCAAACGAATAAAAGGGAACCGTATATCATGCTAAACGTTCATACCTCTTCCTCCTACACCACACCATTTGATAATTCGGGTTGAATTTTAGGACAAAATTTTCTTAAGGGGGTAAGACTGTGATAACCGGTGATTTTTCCTAAGTTATAATATTCTATAATACTATGACTTTATATTTTCATATTACTATCTCATTTAAATTTCTATAGAACAACTCAGATTTTGACTTTTGTTTACTTTTACTGTACGCAAAACAGTTACGATGTAACCGGCTGTCAACCAACAATTTTCTACAAAAATAAATCATTTGTTTCAAAGTAACACTTTCTAAACATTTACGTTTTGCATTGGTCATTTACCGGGAAATCTTCCTGCGCGTAACGAAAAACGTCACACAACGCGTACCGGTACAATAGTTAAAATTTCATTTAAATTACTTTATTATACTCTTATAAACTTAGTTTTTATTAAACATTTCATATTTCATAAGAACCTTACTAATAACGAGGAAAAAACGGGTCTACGTTTACATTTTACGGAATAAGAAAATTAACCAAAAATTCAAACTATGAAAGCTTGGGATTCCCCTTGTTCTTGCACCCCATAACCGGCTTCATGGCCCTAACACACACAAACCATGCACCAAAAATTTTGGATCAAGGTTTTGAATATTTGTGACATTTGTTGCTACATGTAACACATAGTACTCACACATTTACACATATAAAAATCAAAGCTTCATCTTTTTCTTCCCTCTTTCTTTCGACCCAATATACAAAAACATACAAACACTTTGTTTTTGAAATTTAACTTGAAGATTTAGGTGATTAATGGACACTTAGGTATACTAGTTTAGTTAGTTTGGGTAAATAAATAACGTTTGAGTTGTTTGGTTAGCTTTAATCTCTTCTAAAACCCTCATATTTGTAAGTATTCATTTCTTAATCTTTTTATACTTTTGTATTCATTATCATGCATATACACTAGTTGTACAAACATTTTTCTAAAAATCTACGTTTTAAAAGTTACAAAATCATAAAAGGTATATGTTTGTTTCGAATGGGTTAAAAGAAAGCATAAGAAAAGTATTATTGTTTTATGGTGGTCATTTTGACATATTAGAAGTATAGAAGTATTTTAGGGTTTTGCTTATTTTGATTTTCGGCTTATTAATATGCACTCGAAGTGCTTATTAGGGCTTATTATGGTTTAGCATAAAAGTAAAACAAAAGTGTTAGCCTCAATTTTATTGAGTCAATAAAGGAAGCTCGTTCCCGTGTTCAAGACCTCACTTCGGGGGAGATTGTTAGCCTCAATTTATTGAGTCGAACAAGGAAGCTCGGTCACTCTACGATGGAGCTTCGGTCTTTAATTAGTTAATGTTGTAATAGGATAATATCGGGAATCGGGCTCGATAGTTAATCTAATATTGTATATGTTTCGGGTTTAATCTCAAGCAAAACCCGAGCCCGGGTCCTAGTTAAATATCCCGCGCGTCATTTAACGCGACGGGGTATATAAGCTTTTTCTTACCATAGAAAAAGTTAGTTGTTTCATTCTAATAAATCTTTCTCTTTTCTTTTCTCTCTAAATTCTCTCTCCTCTTTCTCTCTCTAAACAACTCACTCTCTTTCTCTTTTCTATTCGATTTCGTGTTTGATTATATGAAGTGAAGTGTGAATCAGGTAACATACAAATTCGGCATCTGGAGCTACGTGTGGATTCGTGGTTGATTCGTGTGGTAAAACAAGCTCAAATTCGTGGCTTATATTGTGACAAAAAACCCCACGGTTCAAAAAATTTTTTGGGCTTATTTGTTGGTTAATCTTGTTCTTCACTTGTTCTACACATCAAAAGGTAAGAGTGCTTCAAATTTCGTGTGTTAAACAAGCTCCTAGCTCGAAATATAAGCTTTTAAAGCTTAGTGTTCTTCGTGGTGGGTTGCTCAAAATTGGTTGATTTACAAAGGAAATACGACGTTAAGGGGTGTTTATACTTGATTTATCACGGCGAGTTGCTAAAACAGCGAGTTGCTAAACAGTGAGTTGCTAAACAGCGAGTTGCTAAACGGCGAGTTGCTAAACAGCGAGTTGCAAAACAGCGAGTTGCTAAACAGCGAGTTGCTAAACAGCGAGTTGCTAAACAGCGAGTTGCTAAACGGCGAGTTGCTTAAGTCCTTGGCGGTTTGCATTATCTTAATACACGGCGGGTTGTCAATTTCAGCAGCGGTTTGCTATTATAATAATACCCGGCGAGTTACTCATATTAAAGCAGCGGTTTGATTAAACAGATAAGGCGGCGGTTTGCTCAACACCCTTGGCGGCAGTTTGGATAAAAAAAAAGAGTATCCAGACGACTCTTTTTAGCGACACTTTTTTCGGAAAAAGTTAAGTCATATGTAATTTTTTTTATATAGCCTTTTTAACTTATTTTTACATCAAATTCAAATTTTGGTAATAGCGTAAATTTTTTCCGGTCGACACCTTTTTAGCGACACTTTTTTCGGGAAAAATTAAGTAAAATAAAAAAAAATTATAGCATTTTTAGCTTATTTTTACACCAAATTTAGATTTTGGTAATAGGGTAAAAATAATTTTTTTTTCATAATCCAACTGCGCCGAATTCCAAACAAACCAAAACCAAAACCATCGAGAAGGACTTAAACTGCACAAATCATTCACAACAAACAAACCATTAACTACCAACGATTATTCATTCACGGTTTTCTATTGATTTTGTAAAATCCCGTTAAATCATTTATCGGTTTTAATCATAGACGTGTAAAATCCCGTGAACGTGAATTGCATACACAACCACAACTTCAATCACATCATATCCACTTAAGATCCAACAAAATTTTCACACTTCATAATTCACGATAAAATGGGAACAAAGGTTACTTCATCTTCGGGTCCAGTTTTAAAGGAACCAGAGATACAGAAACTGCAGATGCAAGCAAAGATTTTCAAAGAAAACTCCTTGAACAAATTAAATGCACTTAAATCAACCACTCAACTTCTCGAAAGACAGAGTATATTGTATCAACAAGCTTTTGCACAACTCTTTGGTGATAGTGTCAGAACCTTCAAGTTTCAGTTATCTCAACACATGAATAACTTAGAAACACTTCTCAATGCAGAAACACTTCACGAGATGGATTCCAAATCCGCTCTAAGTGTGATCAAAGTACAGTTTGAAAGGTTCATTAACTCTGACTTGTTAAAGCCTCTCGATATTTATTCAAGATCTTTTTCATCAGATCGAGAAGTAAGAGAAAACTTCAGAGATTACACTAAAATGACAGCTCAAACATTCAAGGAAACAATCATCCAGAACATGAACTCCATTGAGCAATGTATAATAGAAAGAGCAAGTCATGAGCAAGAGCTTAAGATGACGTTGAAAAAGTTGAGTGAAAGACAGTTGCAGATTCAACAGTGCAAGGTTCAAGAGGTTCAATCATCGGTTACAAGTTCAGGAGATGAAACAAGCAGTGGGATTGTATCAGATGAAGAGATTGATAAACAGGAATTGGAAGCACATTACAGTTACATGGCAAAGATTCAGGAGGTCTCACCTGAAGAATCCAGTTCTACTAGTCAGCCATTGGAACAGGTACAAAACCATGATGAAAATGATGTGTTTGCCAATGTGAGACGACATTCTGAGCAACCTGAATCCATTAACGACACATATGTTTTGGAGAAGGATGATAGCAATGTCATTCCTGATTCATCAAATATATGTACTAATGATAATCAGGTTGATCAAAATGCGGCTGAATGTGTTGATGAGCGTGCTGCGCTTGCTAATTTAATTGCTAATTTGACTCTTGATACGGAGGAAAACAAAACGGTATTAAAGCAATTAAAGAAAGCAAACGCATCATTAACTCAAGAACTGAAGGAGTGCAAAACTAACCTTGATGAGTCTAGTAGGGCTCTGGGGGAGGCTACTAGCAGTCGGGATAGTTCTCTGATTGCACTTCAGACCAAACAGACTGAGCTTGAGAAGTACACGGCCCTTAATGACCTAACGAGTGATTATAAAATACTTCAAACAAAGTTAAATGAAACTCTAGGACTATTAGCTCTTAAAGACATTGACATAAAAGAGGGTTTAAAAACTAAAACCTATGAAATTTCAGTTGTCAATCAGAAACACGATGAGCTAGTCAAAAAGAGTCTGTTAACTAGGTCACAATTTGAAGGTCAACTCAAAGAGAAAACTAAGGTTATTTCGGATTTAAAGGTTAAGGAAGGAAAAGACATTGACACGATGATTGAAATGGACAAACAAATAAAGTTTTTAAATGAAATTCTTTATAAACGCAATCAGTCAATTCAGACCATTCACATGTTAGCACCCAAATGCGCAACGTATCATGGTAGATCAACCTTTGCTAATCCAAAGTACCTCAAGAAAGCTCAATCTGATAAGCCTCGTTTGTATGAGATCCCATATGATACTTCTGATCCTGCAAACAGATTTTGCCCCGATGGGGAAGAGACAGTGACTCTTGAAAAGGAGAGTAGATCAAAATTGGATAAAGACACAGTGAAACCATATAATTACACATATCAAAACAGTCTTTATGAAACTTTCAAACCACCATCCAAAGCCTATCTTGATCAGTTGGAACGCGCTAAAGAAGTTAGGAAGACAATGTGGAGAAAAACGTTTGTTAGGACAAAGCCAAACATTGCTAAAAACGTTGGATTTCTACCCATGTCTAAATCCATTAGTAAAAGTAGACTACTTTATAACGAAATGACAAACAACTTCAATCATTTTAGAACAATTTGTCAACAAACTTGGTCTAATCATACTAGTAGTGCATTTCCTAACCCAACTGCTAAGAGTATGGAAGTTTTGATCAAAATCTTATTAATGCCTCTTTCAGACAAAACTATACTAGACAGTCATTGTTTTATTCATGAACTAAAAAGAGAAATGAATGACGATTTGGAGTACGTTAATTCCCTTGAAAAGGAGCTTGACGAACTTGAATCAGAAAAGGCTGATTTTTCAAACATATATGATCTACTTCTCGAAGAGTGTGTGTCTAAAGATGTTACATGTTCATATTTGCATTCTCTGTCTGATTTAAATGCTAATACTGAATTGCAATGCTTATATCTTCATAAAGTCAAAGAATGTGAATGTCTTGCACAAAAGCTTTCGAAACAAACTGAATCTGTTAACAAAGAAGTTCATAATAATTTGTTAAAAAGTTTTTCTAAACTTGAAAAACACTCGATTTCTCTTGAACTTTCTTTACAACATTGTAAAGAACAGATGAAAAACAACCCAGTTTGCAAAGAAAATGCTTCAAATGTATTTCGAAAAGAACGTGAACAATATCATGAAATACAAGATTTGAAAGCTCAAATGCAAGACAAGAACATGGTGATAAATGAGTTAAAGAAACTCATTCTGGTAACAAAAGGAAAGTCTGTGGAAACTCAGTTTGATAAACCATCTGTTGTTCGACAACCAAATGCTCAACGGATTCCAAAACCATCAGTTTTAGGAAAACCGACTCCTTTTTCAAATTCTCCTGAAATGAGAAGTTTTCAAACAAAACAGTCGGTTAATAAAACTAATGTGTCGGATAATTTAATTAAACAAGTCACTCAACAGAATTTGCCTCAGAATAGAAAACAAGCAGAAATACACTCGAATGTGCTTAAACCAGGAATGTATAGAATTGCCACTACCACAACACAAAATAGAGAACCGCAGTTGCCTCATGCTTCTAGGAATACTAATCCTCACGTGTCTAAATCTTCAGGAGTAAATCACACTACTAGTGTTAGCAGACCACAGCTTAAGTGCTATCAAGTTAAAGATAAGGTCGTGCCAATTACAATTAGTCAAGCGTAAGTTAAAAGGAAGGAAGTAGAAGAACATAGGATTTCTATTATTTCTAAGAAAACAAAGTCTGTAATGCGTGTAATGAATTCAAATTCAGAACGTCGAATATATATGCTGTTTGTGATTGAATGTGGAAAATGTGTGTTTAATTCTATCATGAGGATTGTGTTTCTAGATACTTGAAGACAGTGATAACGCTAGAACTAAAATCCTAAGGTAGTGCCTATTAGTGTAGTAAACCCAAGAGAAAGCGAATACAAATTATGTTTGCAACAACACCATAAGAAAACAGTGACATAGATACACTATTCAGAAATCCAAGAGTTACCATAAGGATGCGTTGTATGAGAATACAAATCAGGAATGGAAATGGTGCTTAGCTAAGAGATGTACCCATCAGGAATATAATTGGACACAAAGCCTCTAGGACCAAAAAGAATATGAATGCCTAATATCAGGAAAGAGTTGTATAAACAAGCATTTAGTCCCACTATAGACCATTTGTCTCTTGGATTACTAAATGTCTTAAAAGATATCAATTTCTTAGGATCCATTTTGTCCATGTTCCATCGTCCTCTATTCTCTGGCAAGATTTTACAACTCATCCTATTTCATTGTTGACTCCGGATGCACAAAGCACATGACGGGCCATCTCAAGCTGTTGTGTAAATTTTGTGTGAGTATATTTTGGGGTACTGTTTCTTTTTGGAATGATCTATGCTCCAATTCTTGGTTATGGAGATCTGATTCCAAGGAAAGTCACGATAAACTGGTTTTTTACGTCGATGGCCTCAATCACAATCTTTTCTCGGTTGGTCAATTTGGTGATGCGATTTGGTGGTTGCTTTCAGGTATATTCTAGTTGCTTTGTGAGAAGATCGTCAGGGAAACGATTTACTTACTTTGTTATGCGGGTTCCGTAGCGCGTCACATTATATCTCGGACTAGGATATACAACTTCATCTCTTGCTATTTGGTTTCAGGGCTATAAGACGGCTCCTTAGCTAAGCTTAGCGTGTGGGCATCGCATGACGTGGCGCATCGGATCGGCGTTTTCTGTTCTCGGACGAGCTAATATGTAATGATGTGTGACGGCGGTCGTTGGGGTCAGTGGGCTTGGTTGCACAGGGGGGCTGCGGGGGATTTGTGGTATTGCTTTTAGTAGAGACTGGGTGGATTTTGAGGGGCTTGTGCCAAAGGAAGGCTGAATTTGCTTCCATGGACTTGTTGTGTCCCAAATGCGGGTTGCAAAGCATAAATGGAATAAATATTTATGGTGATTGTTAATTGACTATTCAAGATACACTTGGACTCTTTTTTATGATCCAAGGCATTGATACACCAGAAGTTCTTAAAAGACTTTCTTACGATGATTCACGAATCTTCAAGCTAAAGTTATTTTGTCCGTACCGAGACAGAAGGAAACTTTGTTTTGAAAAGACACTCCATGCTTATTTTAATGAAAGAAGGCCATTGAACATCAGACTTCCACTCCTCGAAAACACCTGAACTAGAAACTGACGTTTGTGAAAGACGAAACCCGCATCTTGTTGTGGCATGCTCGACGATGCTTTCAGCTTCTAAGCTTCCATTATCATTTTGGGCTGAAGCAGTTGCAACACGCATGCTTCTCAGAACATATTCAATCATCATGATCGACTCTTGGAAAGACGGCGTATCCAAATCATTATTGACAGGTTAAGCCGTCAATAAAACATCTTCATCTTTGGTTGCATTTGTTACATAACTAAAGATGGGGAAAATCTAGATAAGATGAAAGAAAAAGGGGATCCATGTGTCATGGTGGGATATTCTTACTCATAAAGGGATTGTGTGTACACAAGAGAAACACGCTATAATTAGGTGAGTCCTTCACATTCAAGTTTGATGAAATCAAATATTATGACGTCTGTTCACATCAGTTCACGGCCTGGTTCCTTCATCAATGACTTCTGATCATACCGTTAAGAACTCGGATTCAAGACCACAGGCAAGAACGGCAAGTTCAAAGCTGGTTCCAACAGTTGTTCCTCTAGCAACAAGACAGCATACCATCTCGACAAGTCGTTGGAATTACTATTCACCTTCACATATTAATGTGAGGCAACAGGTTAGATATAAAATACAAAATTTAAAAAAGATAGAAATAATTTCCAAAAAGTATCTTCTCGCATGTCTATGGAATCGAAACCATTTAGTGTTAGAAATGTCGATAACATTGACAGGGTGTGTAAATGAAGTTCGAGCGAGAGTTTTCAAATTGTTTCAATAACATGTCATTTTAATTTTCTAAAACGGCTTATGTGCAAAGGTCAGTCATAACCGGACTTCATATAAGGAGGTTATACTTTTCTCACAACGAGAAATTCAACGTTTCTCGGTCTTGAGCTGTTCTTACAAGATATTCAATGTTTTTAGCTCAAGAAAAAGGATAGTGTACGTTTAGTGGCTTACCCTTTAGCGTTAGATGAGCGAAGTCCTCTAACAATTTGGTTTTTCAAAAAAGTTGAAGAACAATTTTCAAGAATCTCTCGATACAATTCATAATCTTTCAAAATTGTGTTTCAACACTCCACCCTTACAAATGTTTTTCAAAAGAATCAATTTTTCAATTGGTCCTATTCTTGAGGGGGAGTTTTTCGAAAAACAACGTTTTAATGTTCTTGGATACATCATCAACGACCATTCTTATGTAATCATTAATTCATCAAAATGTTCAAAACCATTCATGTGACCATATTTTCTCCCAAGCTTTTTCAAGACATATTTTAATCACGAGGTATTTCAAAAACTAAGTGTTTATTATTTAAAATAAGGGGAGAAAATGTAATTAAAATATGATCTGTTTGACTCAATGTGCTGAAGAAAAGGTTTTATGGTTCGATCTTATACCCAACAACATCTTAATTTCACGACAATTCTGAAGTCATAAGGTGGTTAGGTTAGGAATCAATCCTATGATCCAACCAGAATCGGAGGATCTACCCAAGGATAATCCAAAGTTAGAAATAGCAGTCCTTAGGTATGATTGGAGATGAATGTATATGGGAATAATGTCGGACTAAGGATTGTGCTAACATGGAACAATCACAACAAGGTGTTTTAATGACGTCTTGTGATGCATTTGAAGGCGTTGAAGGATTAAAAAGAAATGTATGAGATAAAGGGTCTAGAACGAAGCCCTCCACACAACCTTAAGGCAGAAAAACGGTCAATAAATATGCTTTAGGAATCACAAGTTGAGTGCTGACATTGAAACGACATCATGACCCAGTGACTGCAATGCAAAACCCTTCTAGCCATGGGTTTCTTCAAAGAAACTTGTCTCATGTGTCACAGAGTTACACACGTTATCTTTGACCTCTCATTCCGAGATCCTTGTATTGAATAGGTGGCAATATGTCCTGCCTCCGAGTAAATAAAACCAAAATGCACTATCGAGTCTAGAAGCCAAGAGATCATTAAAATCGCGTTAGGACCCATTTTCATTTCAACACACTTGAGCCAGCTCAAACTAAGCTCTTGGTAGGTGACTTCGAGATTCAATTTCGAATAAACTTGTGAACAAACTTGTGAGTATCGATTTGGGTCCAGTAAATGATTGGACGGTTGTTGGAATTTTGATAAAAACATGACCACTTTGATGTGTCTACAAAAAACTCTTTAAGAGGGGCACGTCGATTGATTTTCAAATCCAATTTTTCTCGTTTAATCACTAACGTAAACCCTGCAGGTCAAAAACGGTGGTAACGACAACTCATCCCATTCAAATGCTTCAATTACGACGACTTATATCTAGAAAGCTCAAGATTTAAAGACAAAGACTTCCGCTAACTCTGATTTGAAGCTTTCAAGATAATGCAAAAGTATGAGCATGTTGGTCAAAGACATAAGATCGCAAGATGGCAAAGACGATAAAGACAATGACAAAGGCTCAAAGTCAAGATCGCAAAGCATGAAGGAACAAGCCTACAACAGATAACAAAGAGAAAGACCAAGAACACTCGAGCTTAAACGACAAAAGCAATCTCACTGATCTCATGAAGGAGTGTCATCAATGAACTCACTTCGAGGGAGATTGTTAGCCTCAATTTTATTGAGTCAATAAAGGAAGCTCGTTCCCGTGTTCAAGACCTCACTTCGGGGGAGATTGTTAGCCTCAATTTATTGAGTCGAACAAGGAAGTTCGGTCACTCTACGATGGAGCTTCGGTCTTTAATTAGTTAATGTTGTAATAGGATAATATCGGGAATCGGGCTTGATAGATAATCTAATATTTTATATGTTTTGGGTTTAATCCCAAGCAAAACCCGAGCCCGGGTCCTAGTTAAATATCCCGCGCGTACCTTTTACGCGACGGGGTATATAAACACTTTTCTATTTAGAAAAGAGTAAGTTGTTGAAAGTTGTTCAAAATATCTAAAATATCTTTTCTCTTTTCTCTCATCTCTCTCTAGTTTCTTTCTCTAAACAACTCATTTCTCTTTCTCATTTCTAGCTCGATTTCGTGAACGATTGTATGAAGTGAAGTGTTACGGGATCCTACATACCCTTAATAAGCACTCAGGTATAAGAATAAGCAACTAGAATAAACTAAAGTGGCAAATAAGCTAAAAAGCTACAAACTGATATACTATTAAAATTGCTTTGAAAAGGCAAATAAGCTAAAAGTAAGTCTTTTACTAAGACAATAAGGAAAATGGCTTAATTCTACTCTAAAAGATAAGGGAATCTTAAATAAGCAGAAATAATAAGCTAATAAGCAATAATGAACCAACATTACTAACAGTTTTAACTACCAGTACTAACTTGGAGTTAGTACTGCTAGCTTTAAAAATCCCAAAATAGAACCAGCAGTACTAACTATGGGTTAGTACTGCTTGTTCCAAACACCCCTTATAGTTTTCAAAAATCATTTTTTTCTTTTTATTTTAAGCTGATTTGATCCTAGTTTGTTAAAAACAGATTATCAAATAACAAATTAAGGCACTTATAAGCAGATTTTAGTCAATAATAAGCACTTAAATAAGCTAAATCAGTCTAACAGTATTAGCTAAACATACTACCAGTACTAACTCAGAAAGTGATACAAACTATTTTTAAACTAACAACTAAGCAAGATGAGCACTAAACATTCATGATAAAGCATAAATAAGCAAATATAGGTAACAAATAAGCACTAATAAACAGTTCTATAGTAAATAAGCAAAATAAGAAAAATAAAAACTTACAACTCCCTTGCTCAAAACAGGGTTAAACAAAGAGTCTACAAGCTCTAGCTTGTATAAAACAAGCTAGTGAGAGTCCATAAGCCCATCCAAAACTGGCTTATCATCCATAAGCTGTGGTATATTTGAGTGTGGATTTTTTTTATTTGGATTTTTTAACTAATTTACTTCTTAAGTTTACTTAATTAAAGCAGATTATAAATAAGCTGTATTGAGAGCTTTTTGAACACAAAACAACACAATTAAGAAGCTTAACACTTGGAATTGTAAATTGACTTAAAACCTCAAATTTGCATTAAAACTTGGAAGTGTTACAAAGCTGAAAGTAAAAGCTGTAAATGACTTTTTAAAAAAAACTAAAAATTAAGCTAAGATAATCTAAGATGCCTCCAAGGCTTACAAAAGGCTCTATTTATAGCCGTAGTCTTCTCTTCTTGGACATGCAGCTTGTGTTTTCTTTGTGAGAGATTTCCATGGTGTTTTAGTTGTGTGAGGGACTTGATAAAAGTAATCTCAGCCATTCAATCTTCTTGTGCTTCTTTTTGAGTCATCTAAGCCATCGAAATCACTTGGAAATGGTGAGGGATTGCCAACATGGCAATTATAAAGCTGGGGGGAGATAGTGGAGGAGGGGAAAATGTTTTATCCAGGGGGTTGTAGAGGTTGCAGGGTAAAAGGGTGGGAAGACACCCGTGAGTTGTATCTGGGTTTAGTTGGGCGGGAAAAAAAATGGCTTTGGATAAGTTGGCAGCTTTGGCCCCTCAAGTTATTTTTTTGATACTTCCCCCAATTCCAATTTTGTCCTTGTCTTTGTTATTCTTGTTAATTCAACTTGAGGTTTGGCAATTTCGTCCCCTCCAAGTTGTATTTTCTTCACTTGGTTGACTTTTGACTTTTTTTGGGTTGATTTTCTGACTTTGACCGACTTTGGCTTCGATTTGACTTTGTCTTTTCCATCCCGTGCTTGGTTTGGTCATTTTTGGCTTTGTTTTTCGTCCTTTTCCTGCACAATTCAAATGCAAAACATACAAACACAATGTATTTTTGGTAAGCATATACCAATCACCAACCATACAAACTCAAGTTACATATGTATGAAATGGTTCTATCCTCGGAAGTTTGAAGCAAAGACTTTCGTAACTTGGAAAGAAAGTTGAAGCCATGCCAAAGAGTGCTTGGACAGAGAAAGATCAGATTGACAACCTCTTGAAAGAAAGAAGGTTAATGAGGAGCTTGGAAAAGTTCGTTGGTGGAAAATTGTACGAAGGAGACCTACGGCTGCGACAAAAGAACCATATGATTCTATCATATGATGTTCTCATCAATCAGGTCAAACCTCGTACATAATAATCATGTGATTGTATGTAGTGTAGATTTTTTGGTGAAAAATAAGATGTGCTCGAGTACAAATTTTACAAGAATTTCTTAGTAAATTCAAAATCTTTCAAATAATTGTACTCGGCACCATCTTATAAACCCTCAAAAGTTGAGGGGGAGCAATAATATGTTCCATTCTGCTAGAATACATCATTTTGTCCCCGAACGGTTAATCAATTGATATCCAAAATATCAAGGGATTAACATTTTGGATAAGGGGAGAAAATGTGATTAACCTGGACTTAATGTATATTGACAGAAGTAATCAATTAAAATGGACTCGATGCACTCCACACTTAACATGTACTACGATTATGATGCACATGTTAAGGGGGAGCTTTTAGTGATGATTAAAAACATTCAAAGTGTAAACCTTTTGATATTTATATCAAACACTTTGAATGAATTTTTCAATGATTTTGGTTTGTAATGGTGATGGAATACCCTAAAAGACCGACCGACCATGTACTTAATTTTATGGAGTTATAAGGTGGTTATGTATAGGTATTCAAATCCTATGATCCAGCCAAAACCAGAGGGATCTACCCAGGGATATCCACTAGTTAGTGTAGAAGTTCTTAGGTATGATACAAAAGGAGAAAAAGTGAGAATCGGGAATGATGCTGACTGAGATGGAGCT
This sequence comes from Tanacetum coccineum, assembly GCA_026074375.1. Taxonomy (NCBI): domain Eukaryota; kingdom Viridiplantae; phylum Streptophyta; class Magnoliopsida; order Asterales; family Asteraceae; genus Tanacetum; species Tanacetum coccineum. Next base: position 116,419 of record BQNB010000292.1, on the reverse strand, counting down.
AACACTGGAACAAACCCAACAAGGTGTTAGTTATGAAGTCTCGGTAAGCATTGAAGGGGTTGAAGAATGAAAAAGAAATGTAAGGATAAAGGGTGTAAAGAAAGAAGCCCTCTATACACTTAGACATAAACTGGGTCAATACATAAACTGTCAGAAACACTAAGGTGTTGTCTGACATTAAAGACTGTCATGGACCCAGTGACGCTATGCACAACCCTCCCTAGCCACTCAAGGTCTCTCAACCCGGACTTCAAATAAAGGAAGGTTTATAACTTATCCTCACAAACGAGAAAAATTAACGTTCTTTCTCGGATCTTGAGCTGTTCTTTACAAGACATTCAATTTCTTTAGCTCAAGAAAAAGGATAGTGTACGTTTCAGTGCGCTTACCCTTAGCGTTAGAAGAGAAGTCTTCTAACATTTGGTTTTTCAAAAAGTTGAACATAATTTTTCAAGAATTTCTCGATGACAATTCATAATCTTTCAAAATTGTGTGTTCAACACTCCATCCCTCACAATGTTTTCAAAAGACAACAATTTTTCAATTGGTCCTATTTTTGAGGGGGAGTTTTTCGAAAAACAAAGTTTTAATGTTCTTGGATACATCATCAACGACCATTCTTATGTATTCAAAACATTATCAAAATGTTCCAAACCATTCATGCTGATAATATTTGTTCTCCCCTCCCACGTAAGTTATCAAGACATATTTTAATCACAAGGTATTTCAAAAACTAAGTGTTTATTATTTAAAATAAGGGGAGAAAATGTATTTAAAATATGATCTAATCGACTCAATGTGCTGAACAGAAAGAAAAGGTTTTATGGTTCGATCTAATACCCAACAACATCTTAATTTCACGACGATTCTTGAGTCTCATAAGTGTTAGGTTAGAATCAAATCCTATGAATCCAAACCAGAACCGGAGGATTACCCAAGGATAATCCAAAGTGTTAGAAATAGCAGTCCTTAGGTATGATTGGAGATGAATGTATATGGGAATAATGCCGACTAAGATTGAGTTAACACTGGAACAATCACAACAAGGTGTTAGTAATGACGTCTTGGTTTTTGTATATACAGTTTCTACCGGAGACAAATAAGGTGTTCATGATATTACTATCAATAAATCAAGTGTTGATCATCATACTTCAGGTACTTGTTAATTCTTACAGTTTTATACGTAGAATTTCTTTAACAAGCCTTAGACTTTACTTGCAGACCTTTTAACTTTTTTGTGTGTACAACTTTTTTACTCAAATGACCCAAATGACCTGTTATTGTATTGTTTTTGACCCAGTTATTGTTTTCAACCCATTACGATGAAAATCTTACCCACATGAGGTTTGCTAGGTTTACCTTAAACACAATTATGTTGTTTTGTACGTGCAAGCCTTTGAGAAGTTTTTATACGTGCAGGAAACAATTAAGCGACATGAGGATTCCGAAGTCCCAAGCATGCCTATTTTCTTTTTTTAGCTCAGTTAGATTTGGTTGGTTGCGATAACTTGTACTTGCATTTCGTACTTGAGAAAGATGTTCGTAACTTGTTTGTGATTACGCAAATACTTGGTTTATGTCGATTTTGGTTGAAATAATAAATAGATTCTAATCTCAGTTTTTTTGTATGTACTAGTTAATTTGAAATAAATATAACAGCCTAATATGCTTGTATAAAGAGCATATGACCAATTGCTTTGCTAGTTGCCTATAGTGTCACATGTATGTGACAGAAATAGTCTCAACCTATCCTTACACTATTAAGTGTCAGTAAATTGTGTCACTATATACTTTTACCACCTGGACTTCTAATGACACTTTTTAAAAGTGAAGGTGAAAAGAAAATGTAAATAGTGACACTTTTTTGACATTTGCTGACACTTTTTGTGTGTCATTAAAAGACTTTTTTCTTGTAGTGATCGGAATTGATGTTTTAACCAAAATGTTCGAAATTTATATATCTTCTTTCATAAACTTTGATTATTTAATTAATTACCTTAAATATTATTTAAGGGGTATTGTGTTATTTGTGATTTATTTAAGGGTTTAGGGTGATTAGTTTGGGTTTATCTGTTTTTGTTTTGATGTGATTTCGGAGAATGTTTGTGAACGTTTTAGCTATGATATGTTCCGTGCTATAATGGTTTCTTTTTTATTCAACATATAACTCTTTTATATTTTAGAAACGAGGGAATTGTGGAATATATACCATACAATCTCCTAGCCAATGGAAACTTTCGGCACCCCACCTAACCCTCGGTAACATCATTTAACTATGACGACCGCCTCTTTAAGATTAATTCAAACTTGGATAAAAATACAATTCTTTTGTTAATTCAAACACGAAATATGCTTGGAATGAAAATAAAGAGTTCCAACAATTGCATTTGTTATGAGTTTATTGCACAAATATATGCTATAAAAAGTTCAATATCCAAGCCCACTAAAAACAAATTTTTTATAAAAAAGTACTAATACTCTACAAAATTCTTTGCGCGTTGAAATGACGTGACCCACAAATTTTTTAAAAAAAAATAGTGCATCACCTTAAAACCTGCGCGATGAATGACGTCGTCGGAAAAAGTTGTCGCCGCCGCTGAGTTGCCGGAATCAGCCACCGCCTACACTGAACTGCTTGTGTGGCCATAATACGTGCGCTTTCTTTTCAAATCTTTAATATTTGTTATAAAGTTAATTATATGAAGTTTTGTAATAAAGTTATAGTATTTGTAGATCTCAGTTTACATAAACTTTTTTTTGCCTTTTATTTACAGCCGCCACTCACCGTTGCTTCACCGGAAAAAGTCGATGCCTTCGCTGAACTGCTGCCGCCGATAATCAAGGGTATAATCATTAAGAGTTAGAACATTGATGCATGCAATTAACCATCGTTGGAACAATATCGACACATGCTTTTTGTTTGGCAAGTGAATACGAGATATGCCCATGGTGTTTTTTTTTTCTTTTTTTTTTTGTAAATTAGTTATTTTTAGTATAAATGATGATTAATGGTTATGATCAATGGGTTATAGGCGATTAATTAAAGACTTTAGTGCAATTTCAAAACCTCTATGAAATTTAATTATAAAAGATGTATTATTTGACTTTGATGAATCATGTATAAATGCATTCAACTTGCTTAAACAAAAACTCATGGAGGCCCTATTTTACTGTCATCATATTGGACTATACCTTTTGAAATAGTGTGTCTCACAAGTGACTATGTAGCATGGGAAGTTTTAGGGCAACGGGTTGAAAAGTGTTAGCCTCAATTTTATTGAGTCAATAAAGGAAGCTCGTTCCTGTGTTCAAGACCTCACTTCGGGGGAGATTGTTAGCCTCAATTTTATTGAGTCAATAAAGGAAGCTCGTTCCTGTGTTCAAGACCTCACTTCGGGGGAGATTGTTAGCCTCAATTTATTGAGTCGAACAAGGAAGCTCGGTCACTCTACGATGGAGCTTCGGTCTTTAATTAGTTAATGTTGTAACAGGATAATATCGGGAATCGGGCTCGATAGATAATCTAATATTGTATATGTTTCGGGTTTAATCCCAAACAAAACCCGAGCCCGGGTCCTAGTTAAATATCCCGCGCGTCACATTAAATGTGTAAGGGTATATATATATATTTAGATATTTTCTAAAAAAAATCTAAATAATATAGATAATTTTCTTATACGAAAATATCTAGTTTTTCATTTCTAATATATCTTTTTTCCTTTTCTCTCTCAACTCTCTCTCATCTCTCTCTCCTTTCGATTCTCTCTCTCTCTAGTTTCTTGCTTCGTGGTTCGGGTTATGAAGTGAAAGTGGTAAATCGGAACCTACAATTGGTATCAATCGCCTCGGGTGGATTTCGTGGTATTTTTTGTTGTTGTGAGCCTATTGGATTCGGAAAATTTGCTTGTTTCATCATTCGGTATATTTGTTTCTTTTGTTATGATTCGGCTTATTGAACGAGAAAGGAAACGACGTTATATTGGTTAGGATTGTGGTCCAAAAAGATTATTTGGGTCGCATCAGTTGGGGCAAAAACGCAAGGGGTTTTACGCTTTTAGTTCTTGTGAAGAACAACCGAACGAGTGAAACACGTTAGGACCGAACGAGTTTATACGTCTTGGATCGAACTAGCGGACCGAACTAGCGGACCGAACTAGCGGAATCGAACGAACGGATCGAACTAGCGGACCGAACTAGCGGATCGAACTAGCGCATCGAACGAACGGACCGAACTAGTTAATAAAAAAAAAAATTTTTTTTTTCTTTTTTTTTTTTTTCTAGCGGATCGAACGAGCGGATCGAACTAGCGGATCGAACTAGCGGATCGAACGAGCGGATCGAACTAGCGGATCGAACGAGCGGATCGAACGAGCGAATCGAACAAGCGGAATCGAACGAGTGGGATCGAACGAGCAATTTTTTTTGGACCGAACGAAAATTTTTTTAGAAAACTTGTGTGACGAAAAGGGTTTCAGTAAAACAGCCATAACTTTTGATCCGTAAGTCCGTTTTAGGCCCGTGACCTCTCAAATCGAAGAGAAAAACGAGACGGATCACGCTGTAACCACCCTTTGGCAGGTTAAGGATTTTTCGAAGCCCAAAAACATCGTTTTCTATGAGAAATTGACATTTTTCAGTTTTTTTTTGGAATTTTTGGCCGCTGATTCCAAATAAAATCACTCACGGTTTTCTATTGATTTTGTAAAATCCCGTTAATTCATTTATCGGTTTTAATCATAGACGTGTAAAATCCCGTGAACGTGAATTGCTTACAAAATCACAACTTCAATCACATCATATCCACTTAAGATCCAACAAAATCTTTCACACTTTCACAATAATAACCAATCATTCATCATGTCTACTCCATCAATACATCCTCCACTAGATAGTCAAATGCACAATAATATAATTCGGCAAGATGGTCGAAAGATATACCACCCAATGCTTGGACCAGGAAATATTCAGGGAGATCACTTTTCTACGGTTAACATTGACACAAAACCAAATGGTGGGCAGATTGAAAAAATGCATACTAAATGGTCCCTACGTGCCAACATGTGTACTTATCCAAGCATGTTCCAGAAGCTGAAGGTCGTCCTGCAAGTTAACACACATACAGCAATTTGAAACGTATTGAAACATGACTCCAGAGAACAAGAAACTTTCAGTCTTAAAAGGAAAGCGAATTTCTTAGCTTTTAACTGTATTGAGATGACATCTATTCACTGTTGAAGCTTGCAACACAGCAAATGTAAGTTTAAAGCCATTGAAAGGCTACAACGGTGTGAATCGTTGAACGTACCAAGATGTAAAGACCATTCTAGTTCTGGGGAATTTTGGAAAGTATAATTCTCGAATGGAGAATCCATGGAGTCGAATTACTCCACGGTTTTAACAAATTGATGAATGAGTGGACAAGGAACAACTTTGCCAGTTACAACAATGCAAGTGAACGTTCAATTTTCTTCACAACTTCAACCAGAATGGTCAAGATTGTGACATTTTCAAGCAAGCAGAAAAAATAGGACCATCGTCTCTATAACCAACAGTGACTGTTTGACATTCTGAAGCAGTTTCAACTGGAGGTTAATTGAAATCCGTTCTGAGGAGAAAGCCAATAAGTGCAAATCCATAGCACTCATTGCGGCTGCTCAATCCTATCAGATAATTACTAACAAGCACCAAAACCTCAAAGATCAAATGTAACACATCATCCACAAGACAAAGTACAACTGACCAACAACAAAGCAAAGAGGTCGCCAAACCAATACACCTCAATCCTGAGTCAGTCCTGAAGAAGACAGTGATCCTGAACAAGCTCAGAGGGGACAAGGAAATGCAAGAATTTGGCACTCCTTGCCAAAGTATTTTCAAGAAGCTCTACAAACCTAGCCAACAACAACCTTCGAACTTCTTCCCAACTCAATAACAAGACTTGAATATACCACACCAAGGTACAACAAAGACACTCAGTCAAGGCAAGTTTTGGAATCAAAGGACAATACATTGTTGTGGGCTAGGAAGATCAGTAGGAAGTCCGTTAGTGCAACAGCCTGGGATACAGTGCTATAACTGCAAGTGGATAGGCACTATGCAAAGGAATTCAGAAGCTAAAGCGGGTTAAAGACTATGCGTATCACCAAGGAAAAGAAGATGATGTGCAAACAAGCTGAATAGGTAGTTTTCCTCTGCAAGCGGGAGCAAGCCTGATTGGCTAGAGGAATCGGATGAAGAAATTGATGAACAGGAATTGGAATGCACATGACAGCACATGGCAAAGATTTGTCAGGAGGTCTCACCTGAAGAATTCCAGTTCTACTGGGCAGCCATTGGGAACAGTACAAAATCTGAAGAAAGTCTGTGTATGACAATGTGAGACGACATTCTAGCAACTGAATCATTAACGACAACAAATGTTTTGGAGAAGGATGATAGCAATAGTCACTCCTGATTCATCAAAAAGTATTACTAAAGATATCAGGTTGATAAAATGCTCATAAATGTGTTGATGAGCGTGCTGCGCTTGCTAATTTAATTGCTAATTTAACTCTTGATACGGAGGAAAATAAAACGATTTTAAAGCAATTAAAGAAAGCAAACGCATCATTGACTCAAGAATTGGAAAAGTGCAAAACTAACCTTGATGAAACCAATAGTGCTTTGGGGGAGGCTATTAGTTGTCGGGATAGTTGTCTGATTGCACTTCAGAACAAACAGAATGAGTTTGAGAAGTACAAAGCCTTTAATGACCGGACGATTGATTATGAGATTCTTCAAACAAAGTTAAATGAAACTCTAGGACTATTAGCTTTAAAAGACATTGAAATTAAAGAAGGTTTAAAAACTAAAGCCTATGAAATTTCAGTTCTTAATCAGAAACATGATGAATTAGTCAAAAAGAGTCTTTTAACAAAGTCACAACTGGAAGGTTATCTCAAAGAGAACACAAAGGTCATTTCGGATTTAAAGGTTAAGGAAGATAAAGACATTGACAAGATGATTGAAATGGACAAACAGTTAAAGTTTTTGAACGAAATTGTTTATACTCGTAATCAGTCAATTCAGACCATTCATCTATTAGCACCCAAATCTCGACATATAATGTTAGACCAACCTTTGCTAATAACAAGGTACCTCCAGAAGCTCAATCTGAGAAGCTGTAGTATGAGATCCCATTTGATACTTCTGATCCTGCAAACAGATTTGCCCCTGAAAGGGAAAACACCACGACTCTTGATAACGAGAGTAGATCAAAAAATATAAAGATTTTGTTAAACCATATGATTACACAAAACAAAATAGTCTTTAAGAAATTTAAAGGACCCTCACTGAGTAATCTTTAATTTATCCAAGTTGGAACGCGGAAAGGATGTTCAGAAGACAATGTGGAGAAAACCGTTTGTTAGGGAACATAGCCAAACATTGCTAAAAACGTTGCCATTCTACCCGTTTCAAGTCCATTAGTAAAAGTAGACAATTTTTTAACAAAGACATTTAACAACAATCAATTTAGGGAAATTGTTTGATCAAACTTGGTTTTAAACATACTATTGATTTAACTTTCCCCCCCCCCCCCGCGTGCCAACTGCTCATTATATGAACTTTTGATACAAAACCTTTCTAATGCCTCTATTTTTCCCATAAAATCACAAAATGATAGCTTTCGATTTGAACAAGAACTTAAAACGGAAATGCCATGAAGATTTTGAGTCCGTTAAATCCCTTGAAAAAGAGATTTGACGAACTGAATCTGAGAGCTGATTTTTTCAAATATGAATGGATCTACTTCTCGAAGAGTGTGTGTCTAAAGATGTTATATGTTCATATTTGCTTTCTTGTCTTAATTTAAATGCTCATACTGAAATGACAATGGCATGTATCTCATAAAGTCAAAGAATTAGATGTCATTGCACAAAAGCTGTCAAAACAAACAGAATCTGTTAATAACGAAGTTCCTAATAAGCTTTTAAAAAGTTTTTGTAAACTTGCAAAACACTCGATTTTCTCTTGAACTCTCTACAACATTGTTAAAGTAACAAATGAAAAAAGAACCAGTTTGCAAAGAAAATGGCTTCAAAATGTTATTTCGTAAAGAACGTGAACAAAATCATGAAATACAAGAATTGAAAGCATCAAATGCAAGACAAGAACATGGTGATAAAATGATTTAAAGAACCTCATTCTGGTAAAAAAGGAAATTCCTGTGGAAACTCAGTTTGATAAACCAAATGGATGTTCGACAACCAAATGCTCAACGTGATCCAAAACCATCAATTTTTTAGGAAAACGCGACACCTTTTTTCAAATTCTCCTGAAATGAGAAGTTTTCAAACAAACAGTCGATTAATAAAACTAATGTTCGGATGTTTTATTTAAACCAGTCACTCAAAAATTTGCTCAGAATAAGAAAACCAAGCGGTTCGAAACACAAATGTGCTTAAACCAGGAATGTATAGAATTGCCTCCACCACAACACAAAACAGAACACCACAGTTGCCTCAGCTTCTAGGAATACTAATCCTCACATGTCTAAATCTTCAGGGGGGGGGGAATTCACACTACTAGTGTTAGCAGACCACAGCTTAAGTGCTATCAAGTTAAGAAAAGGTCCTGATGCCAAACAATAGTCATGTGAAGTTTTCAAAAGAAGGAAGTAGAAGACCATCATAGGCTTTATTACGTAATTTCTAAGAAAACAAAGTCTGAATGCGTGTAATGACAGTTCAAACTCCAGAACTCCGAATGTAAAGGCTGTTTGTGCGAATGTGGAAAATTTGTGTGTTTAATGTCTAATCATGAGTGCTTGTGTTTACTAAATACTGAAAGGACGTGAACAGCAAGGACTAAGAAGCCTAAGGAAGTGCCTATTAGTGCTAGTAAACCCAAGGAAAAGCGAACAAAACTGTTGCAACACCCAAAAGAAAACAGTTGCATCAGAACCACTATTCATACAATCCAGAGTTACTATACGCAAGTGTATGAGAATACAAATCAGGAATGGAGATGGTGGATAGCTAAGAGATGTCCATCAGATTATACATAGACACAAAAGCCACTCAGGACCAAAAGATATGGATGCCTAAGATTAGGAAAGATGATTAATCAGACAGTATTATTCCCTCACTATAGACATTGTCTCTAGAATAACAAATGGTCTTGAAGAAGTCAAATTCCTTAGGATCCAATTTGTCTAATATTCCATGTCCTCAAATTCTCTTGCAGATTGATATAACAAACTCTTCCTATTCATTGTGACTCCGGATGCACGAAACACATGACGTGCAATCTCAAGCTTTAGTGGAGAAATTTTTGGTACTGTTCGTTTTGGGAAATGATCATTTGCTTCCAATACTTGTTATGGAGATCTGATTCCAAGGGAATTTAACGATCAAACTGGTAATTACGTCGAAGGCCTCAATCACAATCTTTTCTCGGTTGGACCAATTCTGTGATGCCAATTTGGAGGTTGCTTTCAGAAATCTAAATGTATGTGAGAGATCTTCATGGAAACGATTTACTAACCGGTAATCGTGGATCTGATCTCTATACAATTTCACTTCAAGAAACAACTTCATCAACTCCAAACTGTTTTCATGCTAAAGCTTTCACCAACTCAAGCATGGTTATGGCATCGAAGACTTTCTCATCTTAACTTCGATTACATCACCTTACTCTCAAAGAAAGATGTTGTGACAGGCTTACCTAAGTTGAAATATGTCAAGGATCAACTTTGTTCATCTTGTGAAATGAGTAAAGCAAAAAGAAGTTCATTCAAGACAAAAGCAGTTCCTAGTTCCAAAGGAAGGCTAAATTTGCTTCACATGGACTTGTGTGGTCCAATGCGCGTTGCAAGCATAAATGGGAAGAAGTATATTCTGGTGATTGTTGATGACTATTCAAGATACACTTGGACTCTTTTTCTACGATCCAAGGATGAAACACCAGAAGTTCTTAAAGACTTTCTCACGATGATTCAACGCAATCTTCAAGCTCAAGTTATTACTGTCCGTACTGACAGAGGCACGGAATTCTTGAACAAGACACTCCATGCTTATTTCAAAGAAGAAGGCATTGAACATCAAACTTCCACTCCTCGAACACCTGAACAGAACGGCGTTGTCGAAAGACGGAACCGTACTCTTGTTGAGGCTGCTCGAACAATGCTTTCAGCTTCTAAGCTTCCATTATCATTTTGGGCTGAAGCAGTTGCAACCGCATGCTATACTCAGAACAGATCAATCATCATATCCACTCATGAAAAGACGGCATATCACATCATAAATGACAGGAAACCTTCAATAAAACATCTTCACATCTTTGGTTGCACTTGCTACATAACTAGAGATGGGGAAAATCTGGATAAGATGAAAGAAAAAGGGGATCCATGTGTCATGGTGGGATATTCTACTCAGTCAAAGGGATATCGTGTTTACAACAAGAGAACACGCTTAATAGTTGAGTCCATTCATATCAAGTTTGATGAAATCAAAGAGATGATGTCTGATCACAACAGTTCAGACCTCGCACCACAACGACAAGAGATGTCTGTTGAAAATGTCTCTTCAGGCCTCGTTCCTCAAGGACAAAAGGCGTCAGACTATGACAACTCTGACCCCGTGCCCCCAAGACAAAATGTTCCTTCAGCAGAAAAGACAGATTCGTCACAACAAGGGTTAGAATTTCTCTTCAGTCCTTTACTTGAAGAATATTACAATCCAACACACGATCAAGCTGAGGAAAACAACAATGATCAAGCACCGAATGCATCGTTTCAAGAAGCTGAATTTATCAATCCTTTTTGTACACGGGTACAAGAAATTGGTGAGTCTTCCTCACGCAACATTGATAATACCGATGTGCATTCATTTCAACCACAAAGTCATGATTTCCGATGGACCAGAGATCATCCATTAGAACAAGTTCGTGGAAATCCAACCATGCCAGTTCAAACAAGACGACAGCTTGCCACAGATCCTGAAATGTGTATGTTCGCGCTCACAGTGAGTATTGTTGAACCAAAGAACATTAAGGAGGCAATGGCTGATTCTGCATGGATCGAAGCAATGCAGGATGAACTTCATCAGTTCGACAACTTAAAAAGCCTGGAACTAGTCGACAAACCATTTGGCAAATGATTAAAAAGCTAAAGTGGTTATGGAAAGAACAAGAGGATGAAGGTCAGACTGGAATTCGCAACAAGCACGACTTGTTGCTAAGGTTATGCACAGAAGAGGGTTATAGATTGTTTAAGAAATCATTTGCTCCAGATGCCTCGCAGGAAGCAGTTCGGATTCTCGTTGCCCACAGCAACACACAAGTGCTTTCCAATCTATCAGAATGGACGTCAAAACGGTAATTTTCTAGATGTCCACTGAAGGAAGAGGTTACGTTGCTCAGGCCAGGAAGGGTCGTTTGATCCAGATCAGATCTAGAAAAAGTCTACCTTCTAAGGAAAGCTTTGTATGGATTAAAGCAAGCTCAAGAGCCTAGTACGATTGAACTATCAAACTTCCTGATGGTCCAAGGCAATACTAAAGGTACAATTGACCCAATTTATTCAAGATAAAATACGGGTAGAATATTCTACTTTGCAATTTACGTTGATGACATAATTTTTGGATCGACAAATCCTAAATATTCAAAACGATTTGAAAAATTAATGCACAGTAGATTTGAAATGTCCTTAATGGGGGAGATGAAATTCTTTTTAGGACTTCAGATCCACCAGTCCCCAAAAGGTATTTTTATCAATCAGGCCAAGTACGCTTTAGAAATTCTGAAAAAGCATAATATGGACAATTGTCACTCCATTGGTACACCATTGGCTACAAAACCCAAACTAGATGTAGATTTGAGTGGAGAACCCGTAGACCAATCTGATTATCGTAGTAAAATCGGGTCACTCATGTACTTGACATCTAGTAGACCAGACTTAGTGCAAGCAGTATGCTATTGTGCACGTTATCAAGCACGACCAACTCAAAAGCACCTCAAGGAGGTTAAAAGAATCTTTAAATACCTAAAGGGTACCATTAACATGGGACTCTGGTATCCAAAGGATTCTGGCTTTGAACTAACAGCATTTTCAGACGCTGATCATGCCGGATGCCTTGATACTCGGAAAAGCACTTCTGGAGGGATACAGTTCCTTGGTGATAAACTTGTAAGCTGGATGTCAAAGAAACAAAACTGCACTGCAATGTCTTCAGCAGAGGCAGAGTACGTGGCGTTATCTGCAAGTTGTGCTCAAGTAATGTGGATGAGGACACAACTTCAAGATTATGGCTTCAACTACAACAAAATACCGTTGTATTGCGACTCTCAGTCAGCCATAGCAATATCATGCAACCCCGTACAACATTCGCGAACAAAGCACATCCATACTCGGTATCATTTCATAAAGGAACAGGTTGAAAATGGTATAATTGAATTATATTTTGTCAGAACTGAATACCAATTAGCTGACATGTTTACGAAAGCCCTTCCTGAGGATCGGTTTAAGTATCTTGTCAGAAGGATTGGTATGAGATGTTTGACTCCAGCTGATCTGGAGGTTCTGACAAATGAGACTGCTTGATATCATCATCAAACATCACCATGTACATATTTTTGAGAAAAGCAAAATACAAAAATATAAAACTTCAAAAAGAAAATACAAAATCAGAAAAACAGAAAATTTCCAAAAAGAATCTTCTCGACATGTCTCTTGGAATCGATAACATTTACGTGCTTAGAAATGTCAATTAACATTGACACGGGTGTGTAAATGAAGTTCGAGCGAGAGTTGCAAATAGTTTCAAAACATGTCATTTCTAATTTTCTTAATGGCTTATGTGCAAATATCAGTACATAACCAGGACTTCATATAAAGGAAGGTTTATAACTTATCCTCACAACGAGAAAACTAACGTTTCTCGGTCTTGAGCTGTTCTTACAAGACATTCAATGTTTTTAGCTCAAGAAAAAGGATAGTGTACGTTTCAGTGCGCTTACCCTTAGCGTTAGAAGAGAAGTCCTTTAAAATTTGGTTTTTCAAAAAGTTGAACACAATTTTTCAAGAATTTCTCGATGACAATTCATAATCTTTAAAAATTGGGTGTTCAACACTCCAACCCTCACAATGTTTTCAAAAGACAATAATTTTTCAATTGGTCCTATTCTTTAGGGGGGGTTGATTGTTGCTAAACTACACCTTTTAATATATAATATATAATAAAATATAAAATATATATTAAGTATAGTCTAAAAACAAAATCAATGAAACCAGGAAGTAGTATAGAATGTTCCCGGGTCGTTTATCCCCAACGAGGCTGTGCTGGAGAATCGATACAGTCGGAAGATTGAAGTTTGAATGAGAGAAATGATTTGAGAGTGTGGTAAGCTAAGTTAAACAATAACAAACAAAAACAATTATGAAAAACCTAAAAATTATGAAATTAATCTGAAAAACGAGAGCGTGAATCCCGAACAAAGGGTCAAAAACCTAAAATCTTCAAAATTAACCCTACAAAGAAATTTTTACCTCTAAACTACTCTAGGGGACAAATAACGAAGAATGAAAAAGACTAGACTGAAAACGGAGGTCGTTTGACCCAAAAACGAGTCAAGACAAAAACCGTACCCGAGCCCCGTTCTTTAAAAATCAAAAAGTTACAAAAATGACCCTACCAAAATTTTTATATTTTTCCTACGTAAAATATGACTAAAGAAAATTTTCTAAAAAAGAAAAATATTTTTTTGATAATTTTTATATTTTTTATGAATTTTTTAAACTTTTAACTAAATTAAATTATAAAAAATACTAAACTATTTTTAAAAATTCTAAAAAAACTTCCTAAAATACCTTGCACTACAACTATCCTACGAAAAATAAGAAACCCAAAATTCGGCTTATAAATAAGCCGAAAATAAGCTCAAACGAGCTTATAGCTTAAAGGGTGAAAATTGGGTTAAATACTAAACCACTTGGGACTCTAACGTAGAAGTCCCAAGGGCACAGCGGTAAGGGCTTTGTTATAAAAGGGGTGTATTGAGGGTAGAGGCCCGGGTTCGAGTCTTGCTCACCCGGGTTTCCCCTTATCTCCCCTTTTTTTTCACAAAAACTTTTTCAAACAAACTTGTTAAGCTCCTTGAGCTTAACAATTTTTATAACTACAACTTTTTGAGAATGCTTATAAATAAGCTGAAAAAGGGCTTTTTCTTGGGACAGTAGCTTAACTCAGCTTAAAGGCAAAATGTTAGCTTTTCTTAATGGCTTTTTGTGAACAAATAAGCAAAGAAAATGGGAAAAAGAGCAAATACAACTTAACACACAAACATTATGACTACTAGGAACAAAAATAAGCAACTGAGATAAGCCCAATAAGCCAGAAGTTGGCTTAAACACTCAGCAGTACTAACTTGAGAGTTAGTACTGCTAGGCAATAATGTGTCTTTTTCTTGCACACAATAAGCACTAGATAGGGCAAATAAGCTAGCACAGGCAACAAACCACTTAATAAGCAACTAAGAAGCTAAAATCAACCACTAATAAGCACCTAATAAGCAAAATAAAGAAATTAAGCTATTTTCCAACACTATGCTAGAAAAAGTTCAAAAGCCTACTTTGAGCTTAAATTTAAGTTACCTAGAGGGCTTCCTAAGGTCTAAGAAGCTAGGGCTTAATAAAAGAGCTTATTGGCTTTCTAGGAAAGCCAAAAGATTGAGCTGAGGTTCACTAATAAGCTAGATAAGTGGGCTTAAAAATAGTGTCTAGCACCAGGGCAAATAATCTAAAAACAAGGGGCTTAATTTGACAGCTTAAAATAAGCTGTCAAATAAGCTCAAAATGAAGAATAAATGGGTAAAGATAAAAGTGGGCTTGTGAAGAGCTTATGTTCAAACTTTCATTTGCTAAAAACAGTTTAAGACTGTTGATTTTTGTTCTTAAAAAGAGCCTTTTCTTTTAAAAAGGGGACACCAAATTGTTGGCAGTTTTGACTTAGGAAGTCAAATGACTCAAAGCACTTTTAACAACAAAGTTATACACCACAAAGGAGACACTTTTTTTAATACCCAAATAAAGGGTAGAGAGGCTTATCCCAAATAAGCTCTTGTATTTCTCAAAAATACAACAGACCTAAAGAGCAACTAAATAAAAAATGAAAAACAGTTTTGAACTTAAAAACTTTGGAAAAACAGACTAAAAAAAGCTTAATAACTTAAGCCAAAGTTGGCCACTATGAGGCAAACCATAACTTCCCATTTTTGACCCATTTTGGGGCTTAACCCAACACCCTTTAGGTATGGCAAATCCAAATTTTAAATGAATCTTTGCGTTTGAGCAAGATATCTAAAGAAAGATAGTTTAGCACTACTAATGTGCAAGATATCAGCAAAAAGCAACCATAAATAAGCAGTAAAAATAAGCTAAAGAGATATAAGAGAAAACATGCTTTTAGGCAGGATTTAGGAAAACACAAAATAAATAAACTCAAAAGCAATCACAAGAGCATTTCATGAGCTAAGGAAACATTTAATAAGCACAAAAGGAAGTAAAAATAAGCTCTAGGAACTAAGCTAATGTACTGTACTTAAGCAAAAATGCAAAATAGGTATACCTTGATCTTCGCCTCAAAACAGGAATTTTTGAATACCTAATAAGATCTAAAACCTACCCAGTAGCTTATTAAACAAGCTACACTAAGCACTAATGAGCCATCCTTGTTTGCTATTCATCATGGCTTTCAAATCTAGTTGCTTTTTTTTTCTTTTGGATTTTTCTTATAAATTTTTTATCTAAAGTTTAAAACAGATTTTTTAAGGCTTATATTATGATACGGATATGATTTATTATCGAGGTGCAAGTAAATTAGAACCTAATATTAAAATCAAATGAATTTCATTAATCTTTTAAAACAAAAGTACCTAAAAAGTTGGGACTAAAAAAACGTAAAAGCTGAACTTAAAGAAATTATACTAAAACTACTCAAAAAACTAAACTGGCCTCAAGGGCTTACAACAGCTTAAATAGTAAACCGCAGCTTAGGGTTTGCACTCCTTTTCTGCTCTCATTGGTGTGTATCTTTGTAGACACAAAAATGCTTGTGTGCTGTTTGTGAGTGTGTAAACACAAAGTTAATCCTGGCCCTTGGTTATGCTTGGTGCCCACTCATTTTTATCTCAACCTTTGATCGAATTGTGGGAATTAGGATTGCCAAGCTGGATGATAGCCCATGTGGGGGTGGGGTTTAGTTATGGTAATGGTTTTGGAGGGATGTGGGGAGTCAACGAGGTTGACAGATACAGGATGTGGGGTTTGTGAGATTGGCGGGAAATGTGTTGGGAAGATGTACAGTAGTTTAAACAGGGGTGTGAGGTTTGTGGTTTTGTCACAATTGGTCCCTAAGGGTTATAGTCATGTTTGCACCACACGTCCTTGTGTTTATACAAGTTTGGGGTTTTGACAGAAAACACCCCTGAGTGTTATAAAGGTTATTACATCCATGGTCCTTTTGAGTTATGATTTTGGGGACTTGGCAGAATTGGCCCTTGTGGTTAATACTTTGGTGGATTGGCAGTTTTGATCCCTCACAAGTTTTTCTTTATAACCTTCATTGAATAAGTTTAGGGACTTGGCAATTTTGGACCCTAAACTTATTTTTCTTCACTTTTTGACTTTGGATTTGTCGGGGTTGACTTTGGTTGACTTTTTGACACTTGGGCTTTGTCTTGACTTTGTCTTGACTTTGTCTTTTCCACGTTTTTCCATTCCGTGTCTGGTTTTGTCGTTTTGGCTTCGTTTTTCGTCATTTTCTTAGATATCCGTTCCTGCACAACACAATTAGCAAAACAAGCATATTTTTGGCATTTTAAGTCCGTTTTTGGTTATTTTAACTTGTTTTTAAAGGTAAAAGGTGTGTGTAATTAAACACATACCAAAACCCCTCACATGAAATTCCCTAGTAACGTGGTACATTATAGATTTAAATGATAGGATTTTACGTTTCTTCAAAAGCTAGTCGATGATAAATTATGATATGTATATAACATAATTGTTTTTATGTGTTTCGATCGATAAATGAAAACGATAAATGTGTTAAGTTTAAATAAAATCAAATCTTAATATATATTTTTATAATTTATATAAAAATATTTCATTTTATACCTTTAAGAATGAAAAATGGCAATATATACCCTTGATTTATATACTTTTACAAATTTAATCCTTTATATATAGCGTGTATATATATATATATATTTATAATATAATACTTTTATATATATATATATATATATATATATATATATATATATATATATATATATTAAACCCTTAACTTTAAAACTTGGCAAAACAGCCCCTTGTAGTTATAAATTTAGGATAATGACATTTTTGGCACAAAACTTATATAATTTTAGAAAGTTACGATATATACCCCTATGCATGGAAATCGTCTCATAACTAGTCCAAAATTCATGCAAATGATATTTTTGAAATCCAAAAGAGTTTTGCAGCTTATGGCTTATTAGAATAAGCTAAAATAAATTAAGTTTATTAGCTTATAGCTTATAGAAAGAGCTTGTGAACTAGAAAGATCAAAATGGGCATGTTTGGTTTAGGAAAACCAAAACGCATGGGTTTGCAGTTCAAGGGCTTAAACAAGAGTTTACATAGGATCTAACAAAGCTTATGAAAGTTATAAAATAAGGAAAAAGTTTATTGAACGAGTAGAATAACTTATAACTTAAAAATGGGTTAAAATAGGGGTTTTTGGTTCGTACAACTTTGTGACAAGTTCTAGGGCTTCTCCTTCTTTCTCCTTGGCTTTTAACTGATCTAGGGACTTCACTTCACTTCTAGGACACGCCTTGGCTCATAACTTTGAGATGGTAATAAGTTTTAAGGATGAAATAAGAGTGTGTGTGGTCTCGGCTATTTATAGGGGACGAACACCCTTGGTGACCAAGTTTTCTTGGTGTGGTGGCCAAGGGTAGTAGCTATGGCGAATAAGAGCAGCTATAGGATGAGTCTTGAAGGCTAGGATAATAGCTTTGAATGATGGAAGCTTGTGAGAAGGCACGGCTGCACAAGGAGGTGACGAGTAAACTTGGTGGCCAAGGAAAATGATGGAGGTGCTTGGGAGGTGGTAGGGTGGTAGCTTGAGGTGATAAGTAGGCTAGTAGAGTGGTGATAAGATGTGGTGATAGGGTGGTAGCTTAATTTTTAGGTTAGAATTTAGATTTAGGACTTAGGGTTTTCGTCTAGGTTTAGGAGTAGTTTAGGGTTTTGTTTAGGGTTTAAGGTTAAGATTAGGGTTTTAAGATGAATTAAGGTTTAGGTTTAGGGTTTAGGAGTTGTACATTGAGTGTTGTACCTTGTTTTAAAGTGGTGGTAAGAAACTAGAATGAATTTAGAGGGAAAATGAGCTAGTTTGAAAATTCATGCATATTTGGTTTGTACATTAGGCTTTAGAAGGTTGTAACTTGGTTTAGGGGGGAAAAGATATTCAAATGTGGTGTTATGATACTTGTACATAAGCCTTGAACATTTGTACACTTGTTTTAACATGAAATTAGGGTTTTTGGAATAAACGTTAACGTTTAATGCTTGTTTTGAAATAACGTTGTAAATGGTATGTTAAATTGATAACGTATTTGGTAAAAATGATATTAGAACATAGACTTGACTTATTAGGACATTTACTTGATATAAACGTAGTTATAATTGGCGTTGGTTGTTGCGTGGGCTTGTTTACTTTGCTATGCAAGTTATGTTACATAGTTGGAATGAATAAAGTAAAAATTTTCCCGTGAAAATGGTTATACTTAATTTAATAAGTAGATATTACATTGATGAAAACTGCATCTAATTTAATAGATGGATAATTACATAGATGAAAATTATGGGTTATTATAGTCTCCTAACCTTAAAAGAAATCTCGTCTCGAGATTTTGTTGGATGCCGAAGTTGTGTTTAAAAACAGATGTGGATACTTGGTACGAATTTGATCTTCGCGTTCCCACATAAATTCTGGTCCTCTTTTAGAGTTCCATCTTACTTTAACTATAGGAATACGACTCTGTCTCAGTTGCTTGACTTCTCGATCCATAATATCCACTGGTTCTTCCACAAATTTGAGTTTGTCATCGAGCCGAAGCTTTTCATTGGAATGACGAGAGATTCGTCAGATAGGCATTTCTTTAGATTATAAATGTGGAAAGTACTGTGGACACTACCTATGTAGGATCGATCTTCCTTAATGAAACACTGATATACTGTCAACTATGCGGAATCTAGTTGACAGTACTTAAGAAGAACACACAATAGTTTCTCAAACGATTTCTTTTATAAACCTTTTTGAATATGCCTAAATTGCAGATCCCTAATACAATACTAATAAATCTTAACTCGTGATTTTCTATGTTTGTTCTATATCTTCTAATATCTTCCTAGAGATCCTTTTATAAACATAAGGATAACCTCTAGTAGATGTACGTCCTTGTATATCATAAACACTAATTGATACTTATCACTAATAACTGTTACAAGATAAATGCTAAAACAACCGTTTAACCTTTATAGTTCCTATATCCACGGCAGTACTTCGATCTTTGACTGGCAGTACCTTGACTTTCTACTTAGCAGTACTTTGACCTTTTGCTTAGCAGTACTTTGACCTTTTGCTTACCAGTACTTTGATCGATTGACTTGATTTTCCCAACAATCCTCCCCTAACTTGAATTCTACTTGCTTGTATTCAAGTTTTTGTAGTTGGTCTTCTTTGGTATCAGCATTCAGTATGTCTGTCATTTAAGCAGTACTTGCCTTCAATCTTTTAAGCTTCATCCTTTTGAGCTAGTATCTTGTACACAATTGTTTGAGTTATCTTGTAATGAACCTCTTATCTGAAATACACATTTCTTCAAAATCTTTGTCTTTCCTCAACAGTATTGGTTCTTCTCAGCAACATGTCTTTTGCAGCAACGCAAATGGTTTTTATGAGCCTTTACCAAGTAGCCATTTACTCTTGGGCTAGTCAGTTCTTTGGTACCTAGAAAAGGTAATAATCCATGGTGAACTGAAAACCACTTCAACACTCAGAACATGAATCATAGTGTGTTGAATACTATATGACTTTTGGTAAGTCATTATAACCATAAACGGATTTGATTAGTCTTTACCTGAAGCCGTTTGCTCAGGACTAGTCAACTCTCAGTAATAAAACATTGGTGAGTTGAGGACCATATAGTTTTGGAGCAAATATTAAAGCTTTCAACAGATTTGAGTTCTCTTTACCAAAAAGCCGTTTGCTTTGGAGTTAGCCACTAATCAGTGTTAATACCATGGTGTATTGTATCACACCAATACAATTTTTGGTAAATTGTCAACATTCAACAGATTTGAGATGTCTTTACCATAAACTGTTTGTTTGGACTAGTAATTCTTATGTTGTAAGACATGGTGATTGAATACAATTTGCTGTGTGGTGGTTATCCAACACTCTATCCCTTTAAAACAGTTTGCTTACTCAATATCTGTGCCTTAAATCTTTTTGCACACTCAAAATCTTCTAATTATTTCAAAAACAACTCTTTTTAACTAGCAGTACCTTCATCAAGGTACTGTTTGTTTTACACTAGCAGTACTTTGAACAAAATACTGCTTGTTCACAGTTAAATCTTTTTATCAAAATAAGATATATAAAAAGAAAATTTTGATAAATCATACCAGTTGTTTAAGGATTGTCACCATCTTCAGTTGTCCATAAAATGAATAGATGTATCAAAGTAATGGTTGTCTCACTTTCGTCTTCAAACTTCATTCCATTATGTTCAGCATCCATATCATCACTCTCTTGATTGAGGATCTCTTTCTCTCAGCAAGCATATGAAACAACAGTTGCCATCTTATATCTCTCGCGTATGCACTCCTGAAGATTCATGAAACCTCCATCTTATGATTTCCATTCTGCTTGATCCTTTCAGAAGTCATCATCACTTGATTCAGCAGTTCTCCCAAATATGGTTCAGATCACCTAGAAGCTATCAAACCTAAGCCGAGTGGAGGAGGGATAGGAATGTGCTCTTAATAGTCATCAAAACACGATATCGGTGATATAATCCTGTCTATCTAAGACATGCAGTATCTCATAAAGTATCAAAAGCCCTAAAATGATTTATTCTCTTGTGGAAGGATAAGATACTCTCATAAGGTGAATCAATTAACTTGGAGCTCTGTAATCATGGAGATTCCTTTCTAATGACTCTCTATTTGTGCAATCTTTCAAGTCTACAACCCTAAGATAGTTTCTAAAGCTCATCTAATTGTTTCTGTTCTCAACTTAGGCTTCTTTGATTGGTGTTCATCAGTTATTGTAGCTTTCCTTTTTCCTTAAGAGTCTTTTTGCTTTCTCTTTACTTTCAAATCTCTTTTCTTTCTTGAATCCATTGGAATAAAGTCTTTGAAGGAGTCTTTAATAGATGCTTGAACTTTGTCATACAATTCCTTCATCTGTGGATACTTAAGTTTTTGCAAATTTTTGTATCCTTGACCTTTTAAGAAGCTCATCATTTGATTCCTTTCTTGAACAAGAGAAGTAGGTTTCCTCAACGTAGTCTTTGGCTTTGTTTTCTTCAATTCGTCAAACCTCTTTCTTTCTTCTTCTGCATCCCATTCAGCTTGAATTTTTCTAAGGAACCTCCTCAGCATTGTTAGTTTCCAAGGCTCTGATTTGTTGATAGAGTTAATTTCTTCTTTTTAGGTTCTTCAACCAGTATCCCTTTGCCTTTATCTTTAGGATCAGTACCTTGAGTTGGCTGTTGAGGTTGAGTTTGTATGGGACCAGGAATGCTCAAACCTCTTGGTCTAGAAATAGAAACAAGAACTTCAGCAGCTTTAAGTTGTTCTTCAGAGTCCATAACTTGAATTGGACGGAGTGGGCTTGAAGGACTGCTTATATTCAAAATTTGGGGTCTTGGGAGTAATAGTACCTTGTCTTGGCAGTACTTTGAGGATGTTCCAAATCCAATTTCTTCTGTGTCTCCACTCCTTAATTAGAAGCTTCTTTCTCCTCTAATATTAACTTCTTCAGTCTCATCCATTTTTTTTCCAAATCAGAGTAATAGCAGCATCTTATCGCAATATCATCACAAAGACAGGACATATGCTGTATCTTCTTCTTGAAATAGTGCTCTTCAGACAAAGTTCCTTCATCCTTATTCCTCCCCAATTTGACTGAAGACACTTTCTTCTTATGCTTCTTTCTTCGTTTCTTTTGCTTCTTAAGGTTTTGATTCTCTACCCAAAAAGCATGATGTTTGATCACTGGCTGGACGAAGTTGGACAGTTTCTTGAGCTTGGTTTTGAGCTTGATTATTTGTTTAGCTTGAGCAAGAGTTTGCTTCTTGAGTCTCTTAACTTCCCTGTTCAAAGCATATATATCTAAAAGTCCCTCATCTCCTCCAGATGTTTGAAATGCATCTGTGGGAGTATAATCATTGGGAGATTTAGGAATAGAAGCAGCATCGTGAGGTTCAGCCGTACCTTGGAAGTCAGCAGTACCTTGTATCTCAGCAGTCCTTTAAGATTTAGCAGTACCATGGAAGGAAGCAGTACCTTGTACTGAAGCAGTACGTTGAGAATGAGCAGCACTTTGAGTTGGAGAACCTTGAGCATCCCTTGCAGAACTTGCAGCCCTAGAATGAGGACTAGTACTATGTGCTTCCTCCGCTGCCAATGTTGTGACTACCTCTAACATAGATGGAGTCAAGGGTGTAATCTTACATGAGAACTTGGTACTATGCTTCCTCATGAATGTAAAAACCTTAGAAGGAAGTGAAACGGATGGTATAAAGTCTTGAGGTCTGTCTACTCATCTAACCTGCTTGTTCTAAAACAATTGAACGAACCTAGGATACATAAGAAAAGGTTTGTACATTTGAAATATGTCCTAGCATCCCAGTTAGAATCATCAAGGAGAAATTAAACTTTTGATTTGTGGCTAGACCTACAAGGGTAGAGGCAATGTTTGTCCCGAATTGTTCCCATGACGTGCTCTTAGAACTTAAACAGTGGAGTAAGACATGAACTAAATACTTCCACTATGGGCTAAAGAGAGGTTTAGAGAAAGTGAGTTGTGCTAAGTTACCCTCGTAGCCAATATCTCGGAGCAAATCCTAAATAACTTGCCTAGGAAAGCAATCAACTCCATTTTCATCATCAAAGAGTAGGTCAGCTCGAATGGTTGCTTCAGAAATCAAAATCTTCTTGCCAGCTACCTTAGCGCGGATGTAAGGTAAGTCTTTGATTTCACTTTTTAGAGAAGCTGTAGCCAAATTTGTGAAGCATGGACCAATAAGATCAGGATCAACCAACAACGAGTAATTAATGGAGCAGCCAGTGAGAAAGTCAATGATTTGATAAAAATCAGCATTCTGTGCCGTCTTTTCCACACACGCAATCATGTTGTGCTTGTTACAAGTGCGAATGTTTGCCATTGGAAGGAAAGTTAATGTGCGTCGGAGGTTGTAATTTAAAAAAATATGTATGAAAAGAGATAAAGTGAGAGAAAGATGCAATTTAGTTGAGTATTTATAGGTTGTGTTGGATAACTATAAAGTTACCGTTGTAAATACGTTTTTAGCGCAAAAACGTACGTTTGACCGTCTGACTCCGAGAACGTTGTAGATCAGTACTTTGTTGTTTAAACTAAGCATTAGGTACTTTCTAAGGAAAGCAGTAGTATTTGAGTTAGCTAAAGCTAGTACTTTCAACTTAAAAAAATTTCCTAAACTCAAATTTGTGCAACGACAACCTAACCTTATGAAACTCTCTCTTCAAATCAGCAAATCTCTGAAAAATCATTCATATCCTCCCCTCAAAGATAGCTAGAGAGTTCCAAACAATCCAATTCTAACCCAAACTAGTTCTTTACTTGATCACCAGTACTTTTTGTGATTCTCCCTGAAATATAGCTATGGGTTCCATCATCCCAATTGTTACCACCAAAAGTTAAATCTCTGCCAAAGTCAAAGCCTTTGGTGAGTAAATCTGCTACATTGTCATCTGTAATGAACCTTGACCACATTCAATGAGCCTGTGTTCATAACAATCTCGAATGAAGTGATGTTCGATCTGAATAATGCTGGTCTTTGATACGTGAAAAACAGGGATTTTTCATAAGCAAATGGTGTCTATTTTCTATATGGATTTTGTGATTCATGAAGTAAAATCCATAATCAAGTGTTGATTTGTGCACATCCAAAGTACTGAGCACAACAACTTGCAGCTGCTACTATTCTGCTTCTATAGAGGAGATAGCCACAATTGTTTGTTTCTTGCATTGCCAAGAAACTAGTCTTCTTCCAAGATATTGACATCCTCCTGAAGTTGATCGTCTATCATGATTGTCCCCAGCATAATCACTGTCCGAAAAAGCTTCCAAATGAAAAGGAGAGTCCTTAGGATACCATAAACCCAATTTAGGTTGATGTTTGAGGTACCTAAAGATCCTTTTGACAGCATGTAGATGAGAAACCTTTTGGAGTGACTTGAAATCTTGCCACAGACAACAGCAATCATTATGTTCTGCCGGTCTGTAAGGTTAAGTACATGAGACACCATTCATAGACATGTAAACGATTGTACAATCAAAACATCTTCACCTTCTTCATCTTTTCCTAGAGATTTATGAGCTTCAATGGGAGTAGATGCTGGCTTAATGGTTCTAAAGTCAAACTTGTTGAGAATATCTTTCACATATTTGTCTTGACTTAGAAAAATACCACCATTAGATTGCTTGACTTAAGCCCCCAAAAAGAAAGTGAGTTTCACCCCATGGAACAATCATCTTGAATCCTTTTGCATAAGATCTTAAAAATCCTTCACCATAGAAACTTGGTGGATCCAAAGATGATATCATCAAACTATTACCTGTACCCCAACATGATATCTCTTATATCTTCTTAATAAACAGTAGTTTTATCAATAGCCCCTCTCCTATATCCATGTTTAAATGAAAAGTGGAACGTCTTTCATCCATGCTTCTTTGGGGCTTGATGCAGACCATAACGTGCTTGCAACTCTGTAGTAGACTTTGTTTGGATCAAGCAGTAGGATCTTCAAAACTGGGGCTGTTTGACATTACACTTCTTCTGTGGATGTTGCATTTAAGATGCACGCTTGACATCCATCTGATAGACAATGAAGCCCATGAAAGATGCAAATGCCAAAAAGAGTCTGATTTGCTTCATATTCTGGAATCTGGTGCAAACACTTCATCATAGTTCCACACCTTCTTTTGTCTGTACCCTTGATGCATACTAGGTGTGCTTTGTTTCTTGATAATAGTACCCCGTTCATCTCTCTTGTTTCTAAAAACCCATTTAGTTCCAATCACCCTCTTGCCTTCTGGTAGGTCACATAACACCCATACCTCTTGTAGCTTGAATTGAAGTAGTTCTTCTTGCATCGCTTCAACCCAACTTTCATCTGCTAAGGCTTGAGAGACTTTCTTGGGTTCCTCTTGAGATAAGAAACAAGCAAACAAGCATGTTTGCTGATCTTTGTGATTAGTTCTGTTTTGCTTGTATATGAATAAGACTTAGCAATGCTTGATGTTGGTCTTGTAGTATTGTCTTGTAGCTTTCTTCTTTGTTTGAACCCCTTGGCCGTTTATAGTACTTTCGCCATTACTAGTTGACTTTGAGGTTGATCTTTATGGTTCTAATGCGTTGGGAGTAGAGGGAACATCATTGTCAGGTTCCATGTGTTGTAGTAGCTACTCCGCCTTCCTCGGCATCGCAAAAGAGGTTTGTTGATGATATTACCATCTTTGAGTATCCATCATCAGAATCTGTTGGTGTATTACCAGCACTTTGAGGAGGTGTGTTAGCAGTACTTAGAGTGAAAGTACTGTTGACATGTTCTTTTCCCCTTTGCAATAGATTTTCCGTCCTCTTGTCCTCTCAAAAGCAATCCTTTGATCTTCATTAGAGCTTGCAAAGAGATTCTTGATGCATTCAAACTTACAAGCTCATCATGTAAAGCTTGTCTTCAGGGAGGACAATTGAATACTTCTTTTGCAGCAGTACGGTTCTTGGATGCATTGGATGAGTGTATGAACAATGAATTGTGGTCATCTAAATCTTCTACTATCATCACAAGATATTCCTTGTAGCTTTTAGAATCAGCATGTTTTCTTTCCTTGCTATCAGGGAATGTAATTCATGGATGCAGTTAGTAAGGTCAAGAGCAAACAATCAATCAGGACCTTTTCTTTTGATTCTCCTGATTCTCGCAAGAAAGTTTACAGAAGACAGTCTTGAAACCTTTCTTGTGACCCTGTTATAGACTCTAAAACCTTGGCTGTTGTAGAGTATCCCAATAGATATCCCCTTCTGACTTGCCATCAAAACTTACCCAAATGATCTAGAGTATTATTATGTATAGTCAGAGAGATCAAAAGGTCTCTTGAAACTGATGTTAGGGAGATCTTCCTTCAGATTTCATAAGGAGTATTCATTTGAGGTTTAGTCACCAAAAAATCTCTATTAAGCACATAGCAAGCTCTATTGACTGCTTCAGCCCAGTATTGAGTAGGTAGAAGGGAGTCTGCTAACTAGTATCTAGCAGCTTCAATAAGAGTCTATTCTTTCTTTCTGCAACAACCATTTTGCTTGGAGTCTCTTGCACCTGCTTTTTCTCTCTG
>BQNB010000292.1:39726-84726 GCA_026074375.1 Tanacetum coccineum | reverse complement strand
TTTCTTCCTAATGGCTAGTTAATCTATCCTGTAAAGGAGCATCTGCCCTCGGTGGAATAATTGTACCTGTAGGTTGGAATGGTACTGCTTTGTAGGCCTTTTCTTCTTTTGAAATTTTCGTAGTTAGAATCAGTCAAAAGTTTCATCCCCAGATGAGATTAGTCACTTTCCATACTATGCTAGACTCTATCCCCAAACCCTATACATGACTTATCAGACACATATCTTTGTTTGTTTAGGACTTCGTTTTGAAGTACAGAAGCATTTGACCATTTCTCAAGTTTTACTTTGAAATCTTCTCGTTCTTTTAAGGCTTGATCTAATTCCTTTTGTTTTTCTTCTAGTTTCAAATCTCTTATCTTTAAGTCATATTCCATTTGTTCATACTTATCACCCCATGCATATTCATTCTTTTCATGTGTTTTAAGCATGGACCCTCTAATGACTCTAAGGCTCATTTGATATCCTAGAATTTCGGTCCTAGCTCTTGAAAAATTATCTCTTTCTTTTTGATAGTTTTCAAGCAACGAAGCGTTTATAAGACTTATACATTAGACAGTAAGGTCCTCTGAGTTTGTAGCCATTAAAGCTAGAGATACTGGTGCATCATCAGCTTTGTTGCTCAGTCCAAAATTCATCAAGGGTCCATCTTGTCCAAAGTGCATGTTGCTCTGCATCAAACTTATGCTCCACTCTCTTGTTCAACACCAGTCAATGCCATTCATTGCTTATGTCCCTGGTTCAGCTCAATTCCTTGGTCCAATCAATATCTTCATTGTTGTTGTTGCCACCAAGGCTTTGAGTTTGAATTTCACTAGCCACTATCTCTTTTCATTTATGACCATTTGCTCTGTTTTCCTGAGTGTTTAGCAAATCTACACTCTCTTAGCAAAATGACCTAACTTATTTGACAGTTAAAGCATCAATTTTTGACTTCATTAAAGGTAATCCCATTCTTTGTCTTGAGGTCATGGATCTTCCTGTCTCTACTCATAAACTTCCTTATCCAGCTGTTATCATAGCACTATGCCATCGAATGTCAATTTCTTCCATAGCATCTTCATCAATTGTGCAGCAGGTCTTCATCATCATGTTTGTGGGCAAGGATGTCTTTGATGGAGCAAAGAAGGAACATATGATTCTTTCATGACGTGAGAAACACAGTTGGGAGCAGTTGGCACGTGCTCGGATAGCTTGAGTATATCCTTTTGGGATATGTGCTGGTTCAGCAGTACTTTGTTTCAAAGTACTGCCCTTGACTTCTGTGGACAGAAAAGCAATGTTTTGAGAGTTTGAATTTGAGACACCCTTTAATTCATGCTCATATACCTTTAAGTTGTTGTAGAGATCATCAAAGTCTAACTCGTCTAATCCAGGTTGTCCACGAATATAGTAGCCACTAATGCCACACAGAGGTAGGCTTTGAGATACTTCAAATTTGCACTTCAATGGACACCGTCTTATAGCCTCATGTAATTCAGCTTGCTAAGATATATGCTGAAACCTTTTCGTATGTGAATCTAGTACTTCCCTGGATCCAATAAGTGATGTCTCAAATTGTTGCTTAACAGATTCTTTTCATCTTCTTTGATATAAAACAACAGGTGTTTTACCCAACAAAAAGTCTAAAACAGTCAACCAAGAACCTCAATCTAAAACAGATCTTGAAAAATCAATCACAAAATTCTTGGATGGCTAAAGAGTTACAAATATGTTTTTTTTCAAAAATGATGTTAACGATACGATTTTAGAGATGAAGCAAAATGAAAAGAATTTCCAAACTAAAATTAAAAACATGGAAAGAAAAATAGATGAGTGGGAGAAGTCTCAAAACGTATCTTCAAAACAAACCGATAAGACTGACCCACCTCCTCCTCAAGCTCACACTGAGTATGTGAATGTCGTATTCACCGGGAGTGGAAAGTCTGATTATTCTCTGAAAAATCTAAAAGATCCACAACCTTCTATCATCGTTAACAATAAAATCAAAAAAGACCGCCCAATTAAGACATCAAAAAAGGGCTATCACGTGGTAAAAACAAAAGAATATCCATGCCGTGAGTACATTCCAAAAATACCATACCCTCAAGCTTTTAGAGTGAATCATTCCCACTTGAACCATATTATTAAGGAATATTAAATCAAGTTAAGTATAATAATAATAGTAGTAATAGTAAATAATAATTAAAAAAACTAAATAATATATATATAAAACAAAAACTTTGCAGTTTTTAAGTATGTTACGCATTCGGTCGGTGTGTTTCTTACCTCGATTTCTGCATCCAAAAAGAAATTTATCGAACTTTGTGGGTGTGTTCGTTGGAAACCCTCACGAGACTATGACTCGTCCACTCGGGCTACCGCGGGGTTTAAAGGCTTGTTGCATACGCTAAATAAAACCGTGGTGCCTACGAAAGTGCACTTTTATAGTTAATGTTTTTCTTGTAGTTGTGTTTATTATGCAGAGTAAATAAAACAGGTGGAGCTAGGATTGGTGGTTGGCATTTTACACTTGGATACTTATATAATTGAAGTATTATATTACATGTGATAGAATACACATGCTTGGCGCTTCATTTCGCGTCATATCCTTCATAATTCAGTAAAGCATTTATGAGCCCCGGGAAGTTTCAATTTTACGCATAATGCTCTACTTAAGTGTGGAGGGGCTCTCGCTCCTCACTAAAAAAAGAATGTAATGGAATCACTTAAAGACAGGTATATCTTTATGCCCGGGAAGTACCGTTTTCCTTATTTTTATATTTATCAGTTCTCACATTGAGGGCAATGTTCACATTCAGTATGGAGGGGTAGCAAATAGGTAATTAACGTGTCCTCCATGTTTGCCCTGTAAAAATTTCAAATTTCATCTGTTATTTCTAGAAATTTTTTTTTATATTGCATTAAAAATGAATACTCTTAGTAAGGCAAATCCACCCGGATTGATCACTTACTAGCACAAATCAACCACTTCAATTTTTTAAGGTTGCTTAGATCTTTAGGAATTCGGGTATCATCTTTGGGTAACCCAAGATAATTTTTGCCTTTAGCTTTGTTCGAGTAGGGTTGAATGCGTCATATGTGTATATTCCATCGTTCGATGTTGTGCGTATGGTCTCTTGTCACTTTTTCTGGATCATTGGATTGGTAATAAAGTTATATGAGTGGGCCGGTAATTTAGTAGCTCTAGAACTGTGCTGATCATCATTTACAGACCGCAGTGGAGGTTAAAATTTATAGACAGAAGTGTATTATACGATGTAAAATAAATCCTTGCAATTGGTATCTGCAGCACTCGCTTTTAGTGTTGAGATCCCCAAGTATCCCAAGAGCAAGAAAAATGTGCTCGATGAAGAAGAAGTTTTTGAGCTAGCCTACGTCTATGCAATAGCTGGAATGAAAATAAGAATCTTCAAAAAAAAATACAACAATACCAAAGTTGAAGTATAAGGGCAAAAATTCTGAACCTGGAGTCAAGTTATGCTGCTCAACCTATACGTTTCCATGTTTTGCCTCTTTGAGATTTTTGTCTAGGTGCTCACGCCGCAACGGGCATGTTTATGTGTCTAGTACAAGCATATGGTAGCGACCTAGATTATGTCTGGGCAATTGAGTGATTTCACAAATATAAAACCCTATCTGAGTGACTCGTGTGAATTCAAAAATAAACACTTTCCCTATGTGAGGTGCTTTGTCATATGTCAATGCCTGAAAAGTTATAAAACTGGTAAACACTTGTTAATGCTAAATTGATTTTTTCTCCACGTCACAATAAATGATCTTGTTTTTTTTCGTTTTAATTGCTTGAGGGCAACAATAGCTAAGTGTGGGAGGGATTTGATAAGCCTAACTTATACTTGTTTTGGCGCGTTATTTGCATTTATTTGATCGATTTCTCGTGAATCTTTCGGTTTTAATCTTTTATATTTTCTATATAAGTTCTAGGTCTGTGTCGTGGAAGAAACGAAAGTTACATGCGATTGAGCTTAACGAAGAATACTCAAACTCAAGCTTCCGACACCTGTCTTTTTTTTTTACTTTTTTATTAAATTATTGTTTTGGTCATAACTCGGTCATACGAACTCGGATTGAGTTGATTCAAGCGGCCACAGAAAGATAATTAAATTATCTACAACTTAGAAAAGCGTTAACAAGCTGAAATAAAACTAAAGCAGTCGGTTTTACAAATGAGTACAACATACTTTAGGGAAATGCAATTAATTCGCAAATCTGGCCCATAATCCATCCACATACATCTCCAACTTGGTCCCCAAGTAATTTCTAGCCTATAAATACCTCCCTATGATGCCTTGGACGAAGATATCTCTTTTATATTCATAATACAAATCTCAAGAGAAGATCCAAGAAAAGGCAGTACGCGCATTTTCTCTAGTGCGTTCGCACTTCTGATCGTAGTTCCCAAAACGCGCATTATATTTTTTGTGCGCCGCACTTTGTTCAAATCAGGAAATGGTTTTAAAGTCCAATAAATGCTAAAGTTCATTAATCCTAGGTGCGCCGTATTTTTCTCAGTGCGCTGCACTTCTACCAAATCTGCCTATAATAGGAAGGATTTCTCTTTTTAACACACTCCACAAACAATTCGTCTCATACCCATACCATCTAATCACAAATTTCAAGGGTGGTGATAACACCTTAAGGGTTTGGGTCGATTGGATTCAATAGCTTGGGTTTTATTATAGTTTTCGTTTGGGAGAACTAATTGTCGAATCGTTGATCTTGTAAACGTTGGTATAATTTCTACAACTCTTTTAATATGAAGTATTCTGAATTCATAATGAATGTTATGTGTTTTGTTACTTTGATTATGGAGTAGTGTTCTTATGTTTGTTTTGGCATAATGTGATCTTGGATATGGAGTGTTTGGGTATGTGTTTATTGAATTGGTAAAACATATTTTATATAAGAAAATAGGCCGAAAGGTTTCTTTATAAATGTGTTCTATCAATCCATCTAATATATTGGTTATAATAACTTATAAAGGCCAAAAGGATTTGTTGTTATTAATCGATATAATCACTAGTTATATTTAAAGGCCGAAAGGATTTATAACTTGTGATAACTCTATTTTCTAAACTTATAAACACTATCCTAAACACTTCATTATCAAAGTGATCATTACCTAAACAAACATACCTTAATCATTTGATTGAATCATATTTTAATTGCTTTCGTTATAATATTCGTTATATGCAAGACTTGGTTAATTTGATCCGTGACAATCTTATTAACCTTAGCACATTAATTACAAACTATGAAAACTTCAATTCCCATGGAACGACCTAGACTTACCTAAAGCTATACTATACACGAACGGGGTATACTTCCTGAGTGTTGTGTTTTTAGTAAAATCGGTATCTCTAGTATTATAAATTTAAAACTTGGAAAACACACATCAGTTGGTTTAGCAAAATCAGAGTGCAACCCTGGATAACAGTATTAGTGCCTACTAGGTTTCCATCGGCCATTTCAATGTCGTAAGTGGTATCTAGTGTAATTGGTGGGATATTAATCATAGAAGCAAGAGATATGGATACGAAACTTTTATCGGCTCCTGAATCAAATAATACTCTAGCTAGATGTTGGTTTAGAAGGAACGTATCCGTGACTACGTTCGGGTCTTGGTGAGCGTTCTTGTCCCTCAGCAAGTATGCTCTTCCGTGGGCATTGTTGTTTGCTCTTGAGCACTGACTTTTGTAGTACCCTTTCTCTCCGCATGCATGCTGATACTGGCTGCAGGTTGCTTCTAGTGGCTGGCTCTTTGTTTTTACAGTTCCTGGTCTGGTGACCTGCCTTGTTGCAAGTCTAACACTTGACGGTGCAAGGTCCTGTATGATGCAGGGTGCATTTCTTACACAGTGGAAGGCTTCCAACAAGGTTTTAACTTGTACAAATGATTAAAACAAGTTTATATATGATCATAGACATAACAAGAGCTTATTGAACTAGATAGAAAGCTTACTTAGTACACGAAATAGTGAAAATGGATTGAATGGAGCAAATGAGACACAAAACCTTTAGGAGATGAATCAAGGACCTTTGTTCTTGTTTCTTGGCTTATAAATAGCTTATACTTTCTCTTCTTCTCTTCCTTAGCTTGGTTAGAACATGATTTTGAAGTAGTGTTTAGCTTAATGGTAAGTTTATGGAAGCATGCATGTTTCGGCTATATATAGGGGTTAAGAAGAGTAATAGCCAAGTTTAGGAGAAGTGGTGAGCTAGGAGTGATGGCCAAGGGATAGCTAAGATGACTAGTATAAGCTAAGAGTAGCTTTGAAAGGTGTTAGAGGGTGACAAGGAGGTGACAAGGAGGTTTACTTGGTGTGTAAGTTGGCTAGGTGGTGATAAGGAGGTAATGAAGGTGCTTAGCAAGGTAGTAGGCAAGGTTGTGCATTATGAAGAAGGGTGGTAGCTTGCTTAGGTCTTAGTTCGAGCTAGTTAAGGGGTAACGGGTCATTTAGGGTTTTCGAGTTTGGTTTTTAGTTTGAGTTGAGCTAGGGTTAGAAATAGAGAGGGAAAAGTATTTAAATATGATGCACTGGAGTTCTTGTACTTATTTCTAAGGAGGTGGTACGAAATCCTTAAGAAAATAGAGGGAAATGAGTTAGTTTGAATTTGTGCTTTGTCAACTTGTACTTCGGGCTTAAAAGGGTTGTACATTGGTTTTGGAGGGAAGATATATTCGAATGTTATGCATTGTACACTTGTACACATGCCTTAAAAGCTTGTACCTTTGTATTGTATGTAAACGTTACATATAGTTAGGGTTTTGATATAAACGTTAACGTATAAATCCGTTTTGTATTAAATGTTATGAAAGGTACGTTAAATAGATAACGTATGGTAAAATGGTGATTAAAACATATTGCTTGACATATTATAATGTTTACTTGACATAAACGTTGATGGAATTGGCATTAGTAGGTTGCGTGAGCTCATTTACTTTGGTAATGTAAGTTACGTTACATTATGGATGGAAAAAAAATCTTTCCTTGAAAATGGTTGCATCTAATTTAATAGATGGAAATTACACTGAGGAAATTTGCATCTAATTTAATAGATGGATAATTACATAGAAGAAAATTGTGGGTTGTT
Organism: Tanacetum coccineum; assembly: GCA_026074375.1. NCBI lineage: Eukaryota > Viridiplantae > Streptophyta > Magnoliopsida > Asterales > Asteraceae > Tanacetum > Tanacetum coccineum. The sequence goes on along the minus strand of BQNB010000292.1, from coordinate 77,610 downwards.
ATAGATTTACCTGCTTTCTATATAAAAACATAAAAATAATCTTCCCTCAAACCCTAGAATTTTGTTAGACCGTGATCAAGCCTTTCCAACCTATTCCCCTAGAGAACGATAACAACCCCCGAGTCTTGCCTATACTACTACAATGGTTAGGTACTCTGCCTAGGGAGTTGTAAAACTTCGTGTAGAAGTCCTACGACGACCGCATCACACCCCTATACCCCGTATTGACCTTACTCAATACGGCGTATCCACTAATTTTTAGAGACTATAAATAGAAGACTCAAAAAAGAGTTTTCGGGGTGCAAAATTATATTCTCTACACCATAAACATAAAAGTCGATTTTCTGAAGTGAAGAAGAGCATCCAAGGTCAAGCGTCAATCACGATTCCATAGAAGACACCGTGTAATTCCTATACTCTTGTAATCATTTAATTTTTGGTATTGTTCAGTAAAACATTTAGTTTACCCTGGCTAATTGATCACACTTGTCTAAACTTGATTATCATTCAAACTTCTATGTTTGCATATGTATTTTAGGACCTCCCTTTTTGGTTAAAACTTTGTATATTATTGAATGATAACTGAATTTTCTAAATGTCTATTTTGAGTCGTTTTCTATGATCATGATGAAGATTCATGATAAGTAATACCCCAAATTTGGGCTTTCACTGTATAGTCAAATAAGGGGTGTTACAATGAATTAATGAGTATACGAGACGGGGCATCGGAACACTCGAATCTTTAAAGAAAGAACCAAGAAATGACATGATCTAGGCTGCGGGTGGGGTGGGGGGGGGGTAAGGGCTTTAAAGTTTTAGAGACAAGTATTACTTTTTAATTTCGTTGATGTTACATTGGAAATCTCAAGTCGGAAATGGTTTGGTCTTTCGTTGTAAAAACCGGTATATTTTCCATATGGAGCCATTGAAAGCACCGGCAAAATAAGTTTCAAGCTTTCAAAGTCAATGCCCAAGAATAAAAGAAATACTATGATAAGATGTATCAAAACGTGTGGATGATGAGTTCTATATAACTCAATACAAGCGAAGTATGAACGGAAAGAAAAAGGGTATAACTTAAGACCAACTGATATAAAGTGCTTACCGGGAGACAACCTGGTCATTTTTAATTGTTTTTGTGGTAATTTAAATTTATTGTCGATTATGTTCTTCCAGACATTTATCACGCCCGTATGAAACCCTTTTCTAGATACGGCGTCAGGGAACATGTCTGGATGTGTTGTCAATTTTTAAAATTTTGATTTAATTTCCAGTACTTTAAAATTTTAATTGTTTTTATATGTTGTCATACGGCGTATCCTGGGGTTTGGGATACGGTGTATTGACAAATGTACAGTTGTGTGTTTTAATTGTTTGTCTGCATTGTACCATAACCGAGATAGGAATTGCACGCTTTGTCTTCTAAACTTTTATGCAGGACCTTGCTGAAATGAAAATGACTTATTGGTGAAGGTATACTCTGAAAAGGACGTGATGTTGAAATCACTACGGCATTTAAAGCCCTCAATCAACACACTTTTGCTCAAATACCTCAAAATTGGAGATATCCTAGCAAAATTACAAGGGAGTTTTCTTGTTCATAATTTTATTTTCCCATTTTCTTGAAATGTTTATATATATACAACGAGGACGTTGTATAAATCAGATGGAGGGTATGGAGAATTCGAATGTACTGGCCTTCTTTTTACAAAATATAATATGCTACATGTCTAAAAATATGCCAAATTAAAAAAAATTAGCATACTTTTATAAAAATTACTAGTTACATTACCTTGCGCACAATAACCCTTAATGAAAATTGTGAGAATGAAGCCTTATCTGTTTCCATACGTTTACTAAAAATTCCACAAATTATGAGTGTGCCGGTGATGTAGGGGACTTAGAACTTGGCCTGGTATATCACTCAAGACCTCAATGATTAGTACTATGGATCTAGATGAAGTAACATGTTTGAAAAATGGTTAAATTTTCTAGGAATTCACCCAAAAGCCTTTATATGTTGTGATATTAACTAACTACATGTTTAGTTAACCCCCGTATAACCTGTGTTTACTCTCACATATAGAGTAAGATCCCATAGAAAAACCTGTAAATGTTGAGTCATTCTATCTATACCTACACCAATTATTGGTTTCGTTTACACCTTCCACCTTAGCCTACTGAGTAGCATTTAAGCCTATTAAATCAAAGTTGCTAGTTGCTTTCGTGGTAAAGTTTAGTAGTTCTTGTGTCAAAGTGAAATTTACTATCTTCGGTTAGGTCGGTAAAATTTACAAGCATGTGAATATATATGCTCGTGTATTTTGCTACTTTTGCGATTATGTTTATTTCCGAAGAATAAGTGTTTAAAGGAAAATTATCCGGATGAACTATGATGGTGAAGACGGTTGAAATTACACCGAGATTAGTAGTATTGCTATGAAAAAAAATGGAAAAATAGAAAATTGCAGCAAAAAAGAGTTGGAATATTTGATAGTCAGTTCGTTACGCTTAAAACTGAGAATTATCTGAAAACGGATCAATTATCGTTGATACGTAATATAAATCAAATGTAAAGTTTTGTACAAATTGGCCGATATCACACTTGGACTTGTAAAAGTATGTAAAGTAATGTTGATTGTAAGGAAGTTGACCGTCTATGGGAACGCCAACCTTAGGTTGTCTTTGTCATTTATGATTGAGGGTTTGTGTAAATGTTCGCAGTCTTTATCACGGAAACGGTCGAGAAAGTATATAACAACATGTCCCTTATTGTTGGCTTATCTATATGTTTTTTGTATTTCATTTATACAACCATTTTGCGTCCCTTTCCTAAGGACTAACACTCGTAGGTTTTACACGAAAGAGGTGTGATCGTGAATAAGTTATTAGTCGGTTACGGCCAATGTATGTATGACTTCAGCTTTGCCTTGTTGGTTTTTACATTCGTGTGAAGTTAGAAGGTTCATACCCTATATCTTCTTTTCATCCTAACATTGGTTAAACTCGAATAAGGATGTGATCGAACACACATGTCTATTCCGTCGTTAGGCTATGTAGTGTGATTTAGCTTCACTTGTTAGTTGTGGTACTATGCGTGCATAGATTGAATGATCAAACTAAATAAATCCTTTATCCCAATTTAACCTTTTTGACCTTGTTACCATTAGCTCTAGTGGTGGAGATGTGTATCTTTTCCAAGCATATGATATGAAACTAATCACGACCGATCAATTGAGCATACCACTTAAATGTTGCACCCTAGATTAGTTGAGTAATCTGAGTGTTTTCATTCCCTTATTTCGTGAGGTGCTTGGTTTTGTACAAGTGATTAAACAAAAAGTGCTTAAAGGAAAAATCCTTAACTTCGGTTGGGATACATTTTAAAAACTTTTCTAAAGTCTACTTGACGAAAAAGTAGATTCAAGTAGGAGGATAATTTGATGACATCAAATACGTCACATTCTATACAATCATTTATCCTAAATTAATTAACCTTATTTTATATACTTATTACAAAAACGTTACTTAATTGCTTAAAGTTTATAATTGCAGTAATTATGGAGTGTTTTGTGAAGACGAGCTAAAAGGCGCACTTTTTGGAGCTAAAACAAAGATATTTGAAAGAAAGTTATTCTGACTAATAGCCGAATCTAACAAGAAGATACAGTGTATCAAGCGCCAACTCTTCACAGGAAAAGCGTATGTTTCAAATCCCTATACGGCGTATCCTACCTTTATATAGTCGTATCCTCGCTGTGTCATCTGGTGAAAGATACTAAGTTAATTTGATTGACGGAATTAATATGATTGATTATACGAGTGTAGCACGGCACCTCCAAGGATAATTACCTATACGCGTATTGACCGACTATACGGCGTATCCAGTCTTTTTCAAAACAATATAAATAGAAGACCAAATACAAGTTTTCAGTGGTGCAGAATTCCATTCTCTTATACCAAAACACAGAAAGTCGATTTTTGAAAAAGAAGAAGAAGCAGCCAAGGTCATCGCATCAAAACTCAATACATCGAAGACACCATGTTAATTTCTATACTTCTTGTAATTATTTAATTTTGGTATTGTTTCGGTTAAAAACGTTTAGTTTACCTTGGTTATTTTGATCACGTTTTTTTATAATAACAATGGTTATAGGCTAATACCCTCGGGTATTAGCTATCTTAATGAAGATTTAATGTTTGATTTGTTTTAATCCCGATTGCTTAATTTATCGTTGATTGTTTAATTATGTTTATCACCTCATACTTGTCTATGTGCTTGAATATGCGACCTATCATTCAGCTGGGTCTAGTGAGACTGACCAAGTAATCTAGATACTGGGATAGCTCTCCATATCGTGTTTTATATATCTGGACCAATGGGATCACAAATAATGTTCTATATTTTCCTTTAGATTAGTGAGCTTAGTTGGCCTGGCAGGTGACCCTTGGATCAACAAGTACGTTCTTAATCATTGGTAAAGACTTGAACATTGAACTACCAGTATATAAAATACCGTCAAGCAGTAAGTGGGTAAAGTCCCGATGGGCTAGGGTTTAACAAGATCACCATTGCTTTAATCCCTAAGATAGATTATAATTAAACTAAAGGATGCTTTATGCGGATGCATTAATTGTGCAGGATTCAATGTGTCTAGGTCTTAGGATGATGTCTCGCCTAAGTCTTAAGAATGATATGCCGCCTCGAGATAAGCAGTCATTGCACTAAACAAACAAACCAGCATTTAATCGGATTTAATATGGCTAATATAGTTTTTTTATCATTTGGCTTGTACCGCTCTTTTATCTTCTGATTTTCTTCTTGCGTGATTATTGTGTATTGAATTGATTTTTGTCACCATAAAACATGTGCCAGTCTCTCAGGCTGAAAACCCCCTCATCATTAGAAATAGGTTTAGCATAGGTTTAACAAGTAATTAGAATTAACTAGTCTAATTAGATTAACTAAAATACTGATAGAATATAAGGTTAACGTCCTCACTCTTAGTGTTCGACACCCTACTTACCACGAAACTCCATCTGATCGGGTACACTGCCCGTTAAAGTGTTGTTTTAGAATAAGTCGGCTAAATATAAATTTAAAACTTGGTAATCAATAAAATCAACCTACACGACAGCACATCAACCAACGTCCAAAAACACAGCAACAATAACAACTGATTATCCCAACGATCAGCAACAATTAACGATCCAAAAACACATCAACAATAAAGGAGAACCATAACAAACCAAACGTGTCGATTGATAATCTAAATACCAACGATCGACTTAAAACAAATGAAGTCGACTGGTTATAAAAAAACCAACTATCAACTTTAATAGATCAAAACAACGTGTCGACTGGTAATAAGTGCCTACTAATGATCGATAAACAAGAATAAAAATGATAAAGGTTTATGTGAACTGTGTTTTTAGGGTTTTAAAGAGCGGAAGATTTTGTTTAGGGTTTAGTATCGATCTACGATGGTTGATACCATGTAAACTCGTATAATGTCTGTCATTCCCATATCAAAGGTTTGGTACATAAATAGTCTATAAGTAATAATCTAGAACTCGGGCTTGAGCCCAATACAAATAATATCAAATAATACGACTAACAGGTATTACACGAGACCGGTGTTGTATAATGATGGTCGTATCATAAGGTATCTCTCTTTCTTTGCAAATAAACTAAAACATATTATACAATAAGTTTATAATTGTTTTGTTTCAGTTACCATGGTACATTGTCACTCGAGTTTCTTGATCAGGTCCTGCAACTAGACACCCTAATAGTTCCAATAAGCGGTTTGTATATACTGTTATCACTTTGGATCTTTTGTTCGGTTGTCGTGTTTTTCTTTTTCTTGTTGTGATGTGAACTAGAAACCTGTAGGTGGTGGTTTGATATTTGGATTCGCGATTGGAGCTAAAGCCATTAATCCTGCCATACGCGTCGTGGCTGCTGAGCCTAAAGGAGGCAATAATGCTGCACAATCTAAAGCATCTGGTAGAATCATAACGTTGGCTCAAACAAACACTATTGCCGATGGCTTTGAGCTTCCCTTGGTGATCTTACTTGGTAATATATCACCTTTTTTAACCATACACTAAATCCATTATTATCAAATCTGGTTTTGAGTTCAAGTTAGGCCTGGTGTTCATCAACGTCTGAGTGATCGAATTTTTATTATGCAGGCCTGTTGTACGGGATCTTGTTGAATATATTATAACTGTGGAAGATAAAGAGATTGTTGAAGCCATGAGATATTGTTATGAAATACTGATATGAACTTATAGATTCCTTAACAGAAATGGTATAAGAACTATGAATCAAAGATGAGATCTTAAGACTAGAACAAGATCTGAACCTTATGACTCCATTGATGAACATCAAGTATTGAACAAAATTCAGTTACAAGATTAGATTGGAAAAAATAGAGAGGAAATTACAAACCAAGCTAAAACGAAATGAAATGTCTAAGTGGGTATTTATAGAACTTTTGGGCAGGAAAGTTGGTTATGAGTAAACATGTGCACCTCACGTGCAGAGAGTTTCACCTCTGCACGTGCCCCTCACGCGCATAACTACTTTTTCCTCCATTCGTATCAATCCATCCCACTTAAAAGTATGCTTGTCCTCAAGCATCCACTTTGAATTGAGGGAACCTTCTTTGCAAGTCTTCAGTCCATTCCCACGTGGCATCTTCAATAGAACTGTTAGCCTGTTGCACTAAAACATACACAGTAGCTGAATGACCTTTCTTTTGTAGCCTTATATCCAAGATCTTCTCAGGTTCCATAGCTATTAACCTATCTTCAGTGCAAGTAGGGAAGATTCCCATACCAATCTCTGGGTCTTGCATTTTTTAACTGAGAGACAAGGAAAACAGGATGCACCTTAGCTAAATTAGGTAAATGCAGCTTGTAAGCTACTTCCCCAACCTTTTCCAAGACTTTAAAAGGGCCTAAAACTTTGAGGACAACTTATGATGAACACATTTTCTCACAGTAATTTGTCTATAGGGCTAGAATTTCAAATAACCATGTCCCCATTTCATATGACCTATTAGTTCTGTAACCATCAGCTATAGCTTTCATCCTATCTTGGGCCCTCCTTAAGTGGAATTTAAGTACACTGATGACTTCTTCTCTTACAGCTAAAGTTCTGTCCACTAAATCTACATTACTAGTACCAACTACATAGGGAACATGATAAGTAAGGGGTTGACCATAAACAAATTTAAAAGGAGTAGTGTTGATGCTTGTGTGGAAATCGGTATTGTACTAATATTCTGTAAGTAACAACCATTAAGCCCATTCCTTTGGTTTCTCCCTTGTCATACATCTCAAGTAGCACTCCAAGCACCTATTTACCACCTCAGTTTGGCCATCAGACCAAGGATGGTAAGCAGTTGACATATGCAACTCTGTCTTAAGCAGCTTGAACAAAGTTTTCCAAAATAAGCTAATGAAGACTCTGTCCCTATCACTTACAATAGTCTGAGGTAATCCATATAATTTGTACATATAGGGAGGTATAAGGATGAGACAATGCCACAAAATGGGAATACTTACTCAACCTGTCTACTACAACAAAGATGAAAGTCTTGCCCTGTGAGCTTGGCAACCCATCAATGAAGTCCATAAAAGTATCCTTCCAAATGTTAATAGGAACATGTAAAGGTTGTAACAAACATGGATAAGCTTCCAAATTAGGTTTTTTTCTCTGACAGACATCACATTGCCTCACAAACATTTTGACTGCCTTAGACATGCCTTTCCAATAAAAGAGAGAAGCTAGCTTCTTCAAACTTACTTGTACCCCTGAATGCCCCCTACAACCTCATTATGGAATACAACAACTAGCTTTGACCTCAATGCAGCAAAATTTCCTACCACTAGTTTACCTTTTCTTCTCAATTCCCTATTATTCCAGCTGAACTTCTTGTTTGGAACAATCTGAGTTTCCAATTTTTGAATAAGCAATTGTACATATATGTTTGTTTCCCAACTAGCTTTCACCTCCTGAAGCAACTCTGGTTCAATGGAAGATAAGACCATAGCATTTAACTCAACACTAGTAGTTAATCTTGAAAGAGCATCAGCTGCTGCATTATCAGCTCCTTTCTTATATGTGATCTCATAATCAAATCCCAATAGCTTAGGAAGCCATTTGGTCTAAAATGATGTTGACAACCTTAAATCCAATAGGTATTTCAAGCTAAAATGATCTGTCTTTATTTTGAAGTACATGTTGATGTGTAGAAAATATGTTTTGGAAATTACTAAACTAGAGACTACAAATAAATGGTAAGTGTACCAATCGTATATAATTAATATAGTAAAGTAAAGACCGGGTTTATCGTCCCAAAGAAGCCGAAATCAAATCAAGATAACCAATGTTCATTTTATATTTAGTTATGAAATCGGTTTTTGTTTTGTTTTTGTTAATATACTAAAACTAAGCTAAATAATTTAAACTAAGAAAATTCTTTAAAATAACTAATTAACTAAAATAGTTTAGAATTAATATGATAACGACGAGTGTTCACTTAGATAGACTTCACTTGGATTGGATAATACTTAACAAGGTGCAATTATGCGATTTGGGTTACAAGTATGGTTAGACTTTGAGGGTCTTCATCATCTGCCCCTAACAATAATCGAAAAGTGCTACAAGGGTCTTTGTAAACACCACCTCAAATTGTGCTTTTAAAACCAATCTTTGATTTCACAAAATGTTTGATATTTATATTTCAATCACACAAAGGGTCATAAGTATGACTAAATAATGTTCAAAACTATTAGCTTACCCACCTAACAAATCCCAATAATCCTTCGTCTAGATTAAAGTTTAACTAAGCATAGACAATTAGTGGAATACAAATGACTTTCAAAAGAAGTTGGTCTGCAAGCTTAATCCAATCATTCATAAACATATTAGTTGATAAACAGAAGCTTTAAACAAAGAAAACATCAAAATATTTATTTCATCAAAAACCCCCAAATGGGTTTTGCACAATCATACCAAGTTTGTATTATCTAACCACAAGCTACATCTAATCTAAGCAAACACTAAGAAACTACTCACTCATAATGAGTGATTCAAACAAACAAGTAAAGAAAAAGAAACAAGACATAATCATAAATCAAAAGTCAAGAATTAACCGTTGGATTACAATAATGTTTGCGAGAATTTAATGGTGTTATTCTCCTCTCCAAAAAGCCCCAAAGATCTCCAAAGATGTTTCTTGAGCCGTCACTTGTGTTTTTGTAGAAGAGAATGTGGTAAAAAACCTAAAAGTGGGTTTTTATACTATGTAGTGCAGGTACCATACGCCCTTCCAGAAATGGGCATAAGGGTGTATGCCTGAGAAACTAGGTGTTTTTCATTGGAGAGCATAAGGCCTTCTGATATAGGCATATGGTCTTCTGCCTGGAAATATGTTCTTATTTCTTCAAGTGGCATAAGGTCTTCCAAGTTAGGACACAAGGGCGTATGGTCTTCTAGTCATATCCTATCTCGAGCATCTTCAATGTTATCCATCTCCAATCCAATCCATCCGCATCAAATCATCATACCAACCTTACAAAACAACTTTTAAACATTATTAAGCACACATTTCATCAAACAAGAACTAATATGGACCTAAATTATGGATTATTGTCTCATAAAATAAGGATGATTCATACAATATCACCTGTCAAGTAGATAACCTCTCCATTTCTCCTAAGCTAACACCACTGCCATGAATTCTTTCTCATAAGTAGAAAGAGATTGATGTTTAGGGGCTAAAGTTTTGCTGAGATAAGATATTGGGTGACCTCCTTGTTGCAAAACTGCAGCCAATCCTACTCTTGAAGCATCAGTCTCCACCACAAACACATCATCAAAATTAGAAAGAGCTAATACTGGTGTTTGGATCGTGGCATGTTTTTGCTTTTCAAAGGCTTTTTGAGCAGAATTAGACCACTTAAAAGCATTTTTCTTCAATAGACTTGTCAATGGATGGCTAATAGTTGCAAAACCCTTTATGAACCTTATGTAGTACCCAGTTAATCCTAAAAATCCCCTTAACTCCTTAATATTCCTTGGGACTAGCCAGATTTTCATAGCCTCTATCTTTGAAGGGTCAGTTGCCATACCTTTCGCAGATATGACATGCCCCAATTATTCTACATAATCAAAAACAAAAACACATTTGCTTTGCTTTGAAAATAAAGCATTGATTCTCATTACTTGTAAAACTGCTGCTAAATGTTATAGATGAGATGCCATGGAATCACTATCAATGAGTATATCATTAAAGAAAACCAACATAAAGTGCCTCAAAAAGTCCTTAAAACTATGTTCATCGGGGATTGAAATGTGGATGGTGCATTGGTGAGGCCAAATAGCATTACAAGGAACTCATAATGGCCTTCACGAGTCCTGAATGGTGTCTTGTGCACATCTTCATCAGCCATCCTTATTTGGTGATACCATGACCTTAAATATAGTTTACTAAAGACATGAGCTCCACTTAATTCATCAATTAACTCTTTACTTAATGGGATAGGAATTTTATCCTTGATTGTATGCTTGTTGAGTTGTCTGTAGTTAATGCACATCCTCCATGTTTCATCCTTTTTCTTAACCATCACAATTAGTGAGGAAAAAGGACTGTGGCTATTTTTGATTACTCTAGACTCTAACAATTCTTTAACTATTAACTCCATTGCATCTTTTTGGGTGGGAGGGTGTTTATAAGGCCTGCCATTTACTAGTGAAACTCCTTCTTGCAAAATAATCATGTGATCATGTGTTCTGTGTGATGGTAAGGTGTTTGGGACATCAAACACATCCTGAAATTCCTCTAGTAATTTGTCCAATGCAGTGTGAGTTTTATTAGAAGGTTGAGAGTGAGTGTTTTCTACAGATACAGTCATCAAGATGGTAGGGTACACACATAGGGACATAGATAGTAGTGACCAAAACCTTCCCATAATCCTTCCCATTCATCCACTATAAGGTAGCTTGTTGAGTGCCTCTTAAAGTGATTTTCTTACTCTTAAAGCTAAATTCCATTCTTAAGGTATGAAAATTCCACTTAATGTCACCCAATGTAGTTAACCATTAGACTCCCAATACCATGTCACAACCCCCGAAAGGCGGAAACATCACATAACTTTTAAAATCTTGACCTTGCAAAGTCCAAGCAAAATTTATACAGGGAGTTGTACTCATCATTTGATTTCCACCAGGCACTTCTACTTGTAAGGGACAAATGCTTCTTATCTCACAACCTAGCTTCTTAGCACAATGCACATCCATAAAATTGTGTGTACTACAAGAGTCTACCAAAATGTGAATGTCCCGTTTTCCCACACGTCCCTTAATTCTCATAGTATGAAAAGTGTTTACCCCAGCCACAGAATTTAAAGAAATTTGGGGATAAACTACTGGTTCTTCCACCACTTCCTCATTTACTTGTTCCTCTACCTCTTGTATAGTGTCTTGTATCTCTTGTTCTGCTAAAACTTTTAAAGAAAACAACTGACCACTACACTTATGGCCTGGAACATACTTTTGGTCATAGTAAAAGCACAGATTCTTAGATCTTTTTTCTTCATACTTTTTTGTGATAACTGCCTCCTTTGTGTTGTGTTCACGACAAGCTTATTAAAAGGTGTAGAAGGTAGAGCCAATTGCGTAGTGGGTGGTTTAGCATGGTAATTGTATTTCTATTAACATAAGCAGTAGTAACAAGGTGTTTAGGAGTAGACAGTATTTGAGTATACCTCTTTGTATTCACAGCTTTAACAGTCTTATGCATTCTTGCCAATTGATAAGAATCATAGAAAGACTTGGGTCTGAACATCTTCACAATCAACCTAATATCTTGTTGTAAGCCAGCCATAAAACAACTAATGGCTTGTGACTCAGTCAATTCCACCCTGCTCACCAAAGCCTCAAATTTGTCTTGATAATTAGGAACTATACCATCTTGCCTTAGATTCTTGATTTCTTCCATTGGATCCTCATAGCAAGGCCCAAATCTTTTGTAAATCTCTGTCTCATAGACTTCCTAAGTAATTAATTCTCCATTAATCTTCTCAAACTGTCTCTGCCAGGCTAATGCCCTATCATACAAATGGATTAAAGCAGTGTTTTAAAATCCGGTTCGACCCGGCCATGTCAACCGGTTGAACCGGTTCTGGTCGAAAAAACGGGTCAAATTAAACCGGGTTTCATATTTTTGAAACCCGGTTAGACCCGCCGGGTTTACGGTGACCCGGGTCAACCCGGTTCTCGTAACCCGGCCGGGTTTTGGTTTTTTCATATTTTTTTACGAATAAAGTAAGGTTTTTATATATATTTGCGACGCAATTTTATTTGTTACATGTTATATTTGTTAGTAAATTGTTTTTAGGCTCAATATAAGGTATATTCATGATTTATATATATACATTTTTTGTATCATTGCAAATCTTATAATTTTTTACTTTTTTTAAATCCGGGTTGACCCGGTGGTCGAACCGGTTGGATCGGTAACCCGGTGACTCGACCGGATCGATTAGAGACCCGGTTTTTAAAACATTCGATTAAAGCCAATTTCACTTTCTCTCCATCACTCACATTATCAAATTTAAAGAATTGTTGGCATCTAAACAACCGTCCCTTAACATCTTCCCATGAGACTTTGGGAACTCTAACTTTGTCATTCTTGAGTACTGCCTACTAGATCCTTCTCCACTCCTGAACCTTGCAACTTCATTCCTCAAATATGTCAGGCCAGTTTCAACAGTTGCAATCTTAACGGTAAGGGTTTGCACACTTTGACTCATTTGATTACTCATTATTGCAATCTTACAACAAGATCCCTCAAGCTTTCTTCTACTTCATTAGAATTATTACTAGAACTAGTGTTTCTTGTTGAGATCACCATGTTGAATTACTGAGTGAATTCACAATGTGTTACAATTAACTCACTTATGTGAATAACATAATGAATGACTGTTGATAGCTTTGATAATTACCTGCTTCTTGTTACACTACAGTAGTGCTTCAAGAATCAACCAGTAGTACAATAGCTTGATCACACAGTCACCTACACATAATTTGAGTAGTTAGAATCACAATCAAACTGTTAGGAACACTTAAATGTCACCTAACTAATTAAGAACCAATGTGTTTTGAAATGACATAAGATTAGACAAAGAAAACAGTTATTTCAAGAATATAACTGTTTTCGGCGGGAAATAATAGAATTGATCAAAATAAGAGAATTTTGATTAAAAAATAACAGAATTTGTCGGAAAGTGGCTCTGATTACCAATCAATATGAACTTAGAGATTCCTTAACAGAAATGGTATAAGAACTATGAATCATGTAAAAATGATATCAAAACAACACCAGAACCTTCAAAATCACCTAGCCAACCTCCCCTTTGGTGACTTTCTCTTTATTATAACAATATACACAGATGATCAGTCCTTAACACAAATGCTGATCTAACAGATTACAATAGGAAAACAGAGATAGTCCGCAAATGAGTGCTATCTTAAACCTATACAATTCACACCTAAAACCAATACAGAAACAATGATCAAAATGATCAAAAACTAAAGATCAATAGATCTAAACAACTGGAAACCCTAAATATTGAAGGAGAGAACTTTTAGAGATGTATGTGAAAACTGGAAACGGAAAATTATAAAGACTTGAGCCACCAATTTCAGCTTATATACACCTCATTTACACTTTAAACCCTGCACAATAAAACTTGACAAAACCTGCACAACATGTTAGCTAACACAAAATATTTTCAATAAAGCCCTTTAGCTATTATAAGCTTGCCAAAGTACAGAAATACTTTGAACATCCTCCCTCAAGCTTATAATCCAAACATGTTCAACATACCAAACTTCTTAACCAAATAACTATGCTGATATGACCCAAGAGCTTTTGTTAATATATCAGCAACATTTTCTCTTGAATCAACCTTCATAGTTTTTATTAAACCAGATGAAACTTTTTCTCTAACCAAGTGAACATCCAAATCAAAATGTTTTGTTTTCTCATGCATTACAAGATTAGCTGCAATTTGTATTGCAGACTTGTTGTCACAATACAACTTTGCAGGAATCAGATTATCAACATTAAGATTCTTCATAATTTTCACAATCCACATTATTTCACATGTAACATATGCCATAGATCTGTACTCAGCCTCAGCTAAAGATCTAGATAATGTAGATTGTTTCTTACTATTCCAAGAAACCAAACACCCATTCACAAAAACACCTAACCAGAAACTGATCTTCTGGTAACAGGACACTTAGCCTAATCAGAATCAGAAAAAGCATTAATATCAAACACACTATTCCTTTTAAAGAACTGAATACCATAACCAGGAGCAAGTTTCAAATACTTCAAAACTCTCATAGCTATATCAAGATGAGACTTTAATGAAGAATGCATGTGCTGACTTAAACAATGCACAACATAAGAAATTTCAGGTCTATTCAAGGTTAAGTAAATCAATTTACCAACCAATCTCTAATAATTGGCAAAGTTTACCAAAAATTTATCATTCTCAGACTCTTTATGAGCAAGAACAATATTCTCAGGTAAGGGAGTCATGACCGGTTTGCATCCCAGCAAACCAAATCATGTAACAATTCTAAACAATACTTCCTTTGAGTTAAACAAAGGCCAGTTTTAGTTTTTAAAACTTCAATTCCAAGAAAATACTTGAGTTCTCCCAAGTCTTTGATTTTAAATTTATTTTTCAAAAACTTTTTAAAGTTTTCAATTTCCAACTCATTATTGCCAGTAATCACTAAATCATCCACATAAACAAGCACATATAAGGACACAGAACCAATATTCTTAACAAACAAGGAATGATCATTTTTAGATTGAACAAACCCAGCATCTCTAAGAGCATCAGTCAACTTATGATTCCATTGCATGGGTGCTTGTTTAAGGCCATATAGAGACTTTTTGAGTTTACAAACTTTGTTTTCATTTGGTTTAGAAAACCCAGGAGGTGGTAACATATACACTTCCTCATTTAAATCCCCATAAAGAAAGGTATTATTAACATCCATTTGAATTTTTTTCCAATTCATTTCAACTGCAAGTGTCAAAACACACCTAACAGTTCCCATTTTAACCAATGGACTTAAAGTCTCTTCATAGTATATCCCTTCTTTTTGACCAAATCCTTTAGCCACAAGTCTAGCTTTAAACCTTTCAATTTCACCACTAGACATATACTTGATCCTATAAACCCATTTTGACCCTATTGGCTTTCTACCAGCAGGAAGATCACATAATTCCCAAGTATTATTTTCATATAGAGCATGTAATTCTTCATTCATAGCATTAATCCAATTAATATCTTTTGAAGCTTCCTCAAATGAAGAAGGTTCAACAGATTTATTCAAATTAGTCACAAAACAATAATTCTCACCCCTTAGCAAAGTATGATTAGCATACCTATGTAACCCATATTTAACTTTACCATCTAAAACAAACTCATTCAACTTAGCAGGCAATTTAGAAGGTCTACTAGACCTCCTAATATCAGGACTTACTTCCTCTGTCTCACTTTGATTAACATTTTCAAAAATAGGAACCTCTAAATGTGAGCCACCATAGCCCTCAGAAGAGTTTTCATCATCTAAAGGAGTTGCAAAGGATTGATCACCATGTCCAGGCTGACTTTCAGAATCAGACACTGGTTGATGCACATTGCCATCTCTACCAGATGGTCCTTCCTCATCATCATTGGGTCTTGAAGAAGTTTTAGCTGTTGTTTCAGACTCAAAATTATCAAAAAAAATTAAAGTTGAAATATCATTATTTGTATTTTCAGAAGACTTAGAAAACTTAATATTATCACTACTCATTTTATAAGGAAAAATGGTTTCATAAAATTTGACATCTCTAGAATATAAAACAGTTCTATTTTCAAGACTAAAAAGTTTATAAGCCTTTTTTCCACTAGCATAACCAATTAAAACACATTTTTCAGCTTTTTCAGAAAATTTGTCAGACCCCTTAACAACAGCAGCAAAACACAAACAGCCAAAACTCCTTAAATGAGAAAGGTTAGGTTCCCTACCATATACTAGAGAAAAAGGAGATTTTCCATTTAAGACAGAGGAAGGAAGCCTGTTAATCAGATAAGTAGCAGTTAAAACACATTCAGTCCAAAAATACAAAGGAATTCCCCCCTGAAACATAAGGCTTCTTGCTACATTTAGAAGATGCCTATGTTTCCTTTCAGCAATCCCATTCTGCTGAGGTGTATAAGCACAAGAAGTTTGGTGAATGAGACCCATGGTCTTTATGAAATCATACATTTTATTATTACAAAACTCAGTCCCATTATCAGACCTTATTACTTTAATTTTCTTATTAAACTGAGTTAAAACCAGGTTATAAAAACTGACAAACATTTCAAACACCTCATCCTTGGTCTTAAGAAAATATACCCAAATAGATCTACTGAAATCATCAACCACAGTCAAAAAATATCTAAAACCTTCCCTACTAACCACTTTATAAGGCCCCCAAACATCTAAGTGAATAAGATCACCCAGAGCAATAGTTTTATGATCACTTATAGGAAAAGAATCTCTAGTTTGTTTTGCCTTATGGCAGACTTCACAAGGACTATTGTGATCCAGGTTAGATAGATTTAAAGAATTTTTAAGCAATTTCAAGACCTGGTTAGCAGGATGGCCTAACCTATTGTGTCAAACCTCTTTGGACACATAGCAAATAAAAAACTCACTTTGATTACTAACAGCAAGCTTATCACAATTAGCATCAAAAACATATAGACTAGCAGATTCACTACCAGTCCCCAGAACTTTCTCCCTTTTCAAATCCTGGATAACACATTTAGTTTCATCAAAACTAACACTCAGCTTGCTATCTTTAATCAACTTATGCACAGATAAAAGGCTAACACAATACTCAGGAATAACCAAAATATCAAACAAGACAACATCATTATTCAATCTCAAATTCCCTATATGAGTTATTTTAGCTAAGGTACCATTGGGGTGACCAACAGTAATATTCAAGTCAGATACATCAACTAAATGAAACATGTTTTTAGTACTATTTGTCATATGTTGATTAGCCCCAGAGTCAATTATCCACCCAAAATGATAATTGACCACATTTAAAGATATATTAGCACAAAAAAACTTATAGAAATTCTGATTGAAAAACACATAGCAGTTAAAAAAGGAACAGGAACCATTACCTGCCATATTGGCATGAGCAGCAGATCCAGACTTGTCATTCAGAACACTCATTAGTTTTTGAACCTGCTCATTAGTAAAAGATAAGGTGCCAGTAGATGTTCTGATTTCATTGTTACCCACAAAACTTGTTTTAACATCAGCATTGTTATTCTTATTATTGTTAAAATTATTTGAAACTTTCAAATTTGGATTCCTTTTAAAACCTGGTGGGTAACCAATGATCTCAAAACATCTTTCAATAGTGTGACTTTTCAGACCACAATTCTTACAAAGCAAGTTGTTATAATTTCCCCTATTACCATTTCCAGAACTATTGCCATTATTCCAATTAGAATTATTATTATTCCTCTTGTTATCATTAGTTCTAGCAACAAACACATAAGCTTGAGGCTTTTCAGCCTTGACAGAGCTAGAAGAAATCCCTCTATGGGATTCCTCCCTAGCAATAATCAAGAAGGCATCTCTGACTTCAGGAAGGATTTCCCTAGTCAGAAGACTGCTTCTTATGGGCTGATACACATCATCAAGGCCCATAAGAAACTGCATGAGTCTCATGAGCTTCCCATGATCAATTAACTCAGCCCTAGCCTCAAAAACACAATCAGGCAACTTAGTTAAAATATCAAATTCTCTCCATAGAGAATTTAGCTTATGATAATACTCAGAAACAGGTAAACCTCCTTGCTTAAAATTATTAATCTTTTGCAACAAAGTAAACACCATAGACCCATCAATTCTATCATAGGTTTCCTGTAATTCCTTCTAAACAATAGCAGCATTATCAGAGAAAACATGACCAAGATAGACATCTTGAGATAAAGACCCCAAGATCCATGATAAAACAACAGCATTACATCTGTCCCATTGTTCAGATAGCAAGTTACTAGCAACATAATCAGACTTAAGAACAGAACCAGTAATAAAACCCATTTTATTTTTAGTCTGCAAACCAAGCTTAATAGCACTAGCCCAAATCCTTCCTATAGTTCTTCAAATCAGTCAACTTAAATACTAACCAAAGGGGTTCCATTAGAATCATTAGCATGCAAATGAAGGGGATTACTAGCATCCAAAGAAGTAATCAAAATAGCCATAGCAACCAAAAATACTAAAACCAACTACAAACAGATAAACAAACTAAACAATCAATTAAACAAAATTAATAACCAGACAACAAACAGTTATCAACCAAACAAAAATTGAGTCCAGTGAACTGAGAGTAGCCAGAGCAGGTATTCACACCATTTAAGTGGCAGATCAAGAATAACTACCCTGTAAACACCCACTAAACCCAACAATGTCTCTCTTAAAGGAAGAAACAACTTACAGTGCAAAATAGCAGCGGAAGGAATAATCAACCTTTCTGGATTCACTTAGTCTAGAATGATTGAGGAGAAACCGGCCCAAGGAATCAACCGAACCACAAGATCCGAACACCCCCAATTAACAATTAGGGTTTTCACAACATTCAATCCCCAATCGATCAATCACCCAGGTGGAATCAATGATTAACCTACCAAATCCTTCCAAGAACCACCAAAGAATCAAGATCCCCAAAAATTAGGGTTTCAGAAAAAAAACCCTAAATCTTCAAGAATGCAATAAACCCAAGATGTAACCAAACCAACGATCAATCGAGCCAATAGAAGAACCAGGCTCTGATACCATGTGAAAATGATATCAACCAACACCAGGATCTTCTTAAATCACCTAGCCAACCTCCCTTTGGTGATTTTATTTTATTAAAACAATTTACACAGATGATCATCCACACAGTGTGCTGATAAACAAATTAAAACTGAAAAACAGTGATAGTCCTCAACTGAGTGCTATCTTAAACCTATACAACTCACACCTAATCAATACAAAAAACAATGATCAAGATGATCAAAACCTAAAGATCAACAGATCTTGAACGACTAAAAATTTGAAATCTTAAAGTGAAGAGAGAGAGCTTTGAGAGAGATATGTGTAAAACTGGAAAACAGATTATGATCCCAAGCCACCTAACTCCAGCTTATATATCTCACATTTCCACTTTAAACCATGCATTATAAAACTTGACAAAACCTGCTCAACATAACAAACTGCACAAAATATTTTTCAATAAAGCCCTTCAGCTATTATAAGCTTGCCAAAGTACACAAACACTTTGAACAACATCAATCGGAAATAATATAATCATCAGGCGATACTTAAGGATAGTACGATATTCCACTGGTGACATATGTTGACCGAGCCCATTTATGGTGATAGCTAGTAGAAAATACTGAACATGTAGTGCGTGTAGAAACTCAAAAACTGCTTTATATCTCACAGTAATGTTGAAGTGGACTTCCATATCCTTTATCATTTTACTAAAAAGGGCACTCGCGAGTGTTTTGTTGGGCTTTAGAGGGGGCGGTGTCCTTATTATTGAAACAACTAAAATCAAAGCTTGGAATCGTATCACGTAGACAAGCCAAAGCATAAACATAATTATCATTCATACCACATATGTCTCTTTCACGTAAGATGTGGTCTTATAGCACCCATGATTGAGCCCTCGAGGCCACAAAAGCATATAAGGAAATCACTTTTGTTGTAAAAACACACCCTTTCACTTTTAACGTAAGATAAATAAAAAGTAAAAGAGTTTTTTTTTAAGGAATGATATGTGAGAAAGTGTTTTTTTCTTTGGTTTTTTGTTGTGTATTATAAAAGTGTAATAGCACGCGAAGAATGCTATAAGACACCTATAACATGATCTTTACCTGATCAAATTTTAGTTGAGACCATATGTGTTGTGAGAATATATTTGCCTTTCACGAAAACAACAAAAGAAAACAAGAAACGAACATTCAACAAAATTTATATAAAGAAAACTAGCTTTTTCACTTGATAAGAATGATCTACGCAGAACGCAAAAATCTCATAACGCTCGCAGGAGGAAATGTAATTTGCGAAAATGTCTTTAATCATTAGAATCAGTAATAAACAAATACTGCATTAGATTAATATAACAAGACATAATCATCAAATTATGCGCACCATCACCACACCACCAGACTGCAGGGCATGCCTGCTTTTCCTTCCTAATGTTTTCTTAATGAAAGAATAAAAGGATATCTTTTCTAAAAGGCGGTTAAATATTTTATATATATACTAGCAAGATGCTGAATTAATCGAACTTACAAGACTATACAGTCCTGCTAATTCGACAATAAGAAGCTATATCACTTAGACCAAACTTGGATAAAATAAGTTTATTCTTAACACAGTGAGATACAATCCCACTATCAAACCTATCGGTGCACTATCACTATGAAAAAACAAAGGTTATAAATAGCGTTGAAGCGTGGCGTGGCGGCATAGCAAGCATAAGCTTTAGCGTGAGGCGTTGCGGTCCATAGCGTTTTTTAGGCGTGACTCTAGGCGGACAAAAAATATTTATTCGAGGTGGTCAATATTAGTTAGCTACTAGGTTTAAAATTGAGTTATGGAGTTACTAAGCCCGAATCTCATACAACCCAAATCATATATACTTGTAAATAAGCTCAAATCCATGAAAACTTTTAAAAGCTTAAAAAAAAGCGCGCTATAGCGCGCTTTATCACGCCTTATTGCGCTTTATTGCACGCTACGCCTAGAGACGACGCCATGGCCTGTTTCGTAACGTGGAGGTCACGCCTCGCGCTATGGCGCCGCTATAACGCGTTTTTTAGAACCCTAGAAAAAACACTCGGTATAAGCACGTAATGGGTTGAACACCTACCATGATCACGACCTCCACACATGAGACAAAATCCTGATGTAACACCAAAACAAACAGTTCCGGCCACACACTTTGACCGAGTGGTGTTAATCCGAGAACTAAGAAAAATGTTATGTAATATACTGAGATTTTGCACACCACCTTACTGATAAAGATCATGGTTGAAAAAACCATATGCTGACATTTAGACTTCATCCACTGTGACCCCGGTTTAAGACCTCATGACAAAGAACACGGATACTCTCACAATTTGACCACAACCAACCATCACCTCAAACATAACCCTTACCAAACAACTTTACAGCACGACCACATGAAAACTACGCGATTGCTCCAGGAACTCGAACAACCTTCACATCCAAACCTTCCAACATACCACAGGACCAATGTACCACCTTTAAACCATCCTTCACAAGCACCTTCCAACACACCACTAAACCGAGACAGTCCCTGAAGTCGGGAAGTCTCTAATAAATGGCATGACCTATCAGTTTGTTTGATTGATACTAAAAGTCTTATTTATGAGAGCTAAGATCATAAAAATAAGGAATAAAAATGCAGTGTACAACAAAGAGAAATGGTGGAAGGAGCCTCTCCAAACATCCGGCCAAAGCTGCTGCCGATGAAAAGAAGTGGCGTCCTGCTATTTCTTTAAGGACGTGTGTATGACGCCGACATTTAGGAGCGGTGAACGTGAGGTTGTATGTTGTTGTGGAAACAGAGAAAGGGAAAGGGGTTGAATAGTTACGCTTTTTAACTTTAGTTAACTTTTGTATATAAAATCGTAGATTCGAGTTTAGGTGATATCAATATGCACACAATATGAACAATCGAGATAAGTAAATACATAATATTAATCTACACAATAATAAATATGTGACAAGAGAGAAGAGTTAGAATGATCAAACCACAACACGAAGATTTATAGTGGTTCGGTAACCGACAGCTTTCTCTGTTCGCCCTACTTCACTCCTCGAGTATCTCACATTAGAGCGTTCACTTCACTAGGTCATCAAGCTCCCTTTTTTTGCGGAGAAAATCATACACACTTGGCCTTACACCAATTTCCGACACCTATGGGGCCCCTAATGTCGAGTTCTAACTTACCCTTAGAACCGATTACCACTTTACACTCGTATTTGAGGGCTTAACATAACTAACCGCTCACACAAGTATTTAATCACCTAAATACTTACACGATCTACCCGATCTAACTATTACACAAGAATATATGAGATGACTAAATTACAATATACAACACAATCGTAACACCGTTACGTAAACACAACCTAAACTATAATACTTCGTATCTTGACGATTACGAGTATTCTTCTCTTGCACTTGGAGAGATAAGCTTGGATCACTTGAAAACAAATGCTTATGTTAATTAAATGGTAAAAGGTTTGGAAGGATTTAGAATGTGTTTGTTGATCTAAGACAGAAAGAATAAGTGTGTAAAAGGTGAAAAAATTCGTGAGAACAATCTACTATTTATAGGCAAAAATAAAAGCAAAAAGGCTTGATCGGCCCCTTTAATTATATGGTCGGCCCCCTTATCAATAAGGGGGCCGCCGACACCTATAAGGGGGTCGGCCCCTTATAGGCCGCTCCCATTTTTGTTCTTTTGTAGGGAAGATTTTTCTAAGGTAGATTTTTCTGTTTTGGGGTGAAAAATCTGATTTCAAATTATTTATTTGAATTAAAACATTTCTTATAATTACAAAAATATTTTGTCTAATTTATTTTTGTAAAAATATTTTTTTACATTTTATATAAATGTAATGTTTAGGACCAAATTAAATATCTTTGATCATAAACTAAATTAAGCATTTGTTTATTGATGCCTTAAGTGATTTACGTCGAAATAGAAATTTACGACTACTAACTTGTTTACGTTTTATTTTACATAGAACGTTTTTACATTTTGTGATTATTAAAACGTAAAGAGGTCGAAAAATAAAAATACGTTTTTAACATTATTTGTATTAACAGTTGTAATGTTTAACGCTTGTTTGGCAAGCAAGAAACAGCTTTATCAATCTTTTCAAAACCATTAATCGTCACGCAAAACAAACCATACGATCGCGACGAGAATTAAATCATCTTTCTATAGAGGGGCATTTTTATATACTTTCGATGAATTTTTTCTTCGATTTTTTTTAGTTATGAATGTAAAAATCATATATGATTTATTATTTTAAATCACATGGATTGTTATCCTCTCTTTTTCCTCCGCTCCAGCACGTGGCCGGTCGGGTGTGGTGTGTGGCGGTGGGTGGGGGTGGTATGGCATTACTGGGGATTTAAAAGATATGTTAAATTATTGCAGTGTTTCATGATTTTTACATTCATATTAAAAAAAAAATCGAAAAGAAAAAAAAAATAAAAAATAAATAAAAAAAAAATTCATTGAAAGTAAAAAGTAGTTTTCTCGCGAAATGTCGATTGTTCTAAAAAAATAAAAACAAAAAAATATTAAAAAAAATAAAAAAAAAAAATAAAATAAAAATATATAAAAATAAAATTCATCGAAAAGGAAGAATAGTATTTTAATAAAACAACTATTTAAAATAATTAAAAGAATATGAAATATATGCTCCCCCCCTGCCTCTAGGAGAATGATCGATAAAAGATGATTTAATTCTCGTCGCGACGGGAGGGGTTCGTTTTGCGGGTCGATTAATGTTTTGAAGATTGATAAAGTTGTGTCTTGCTTGCAAATCGAGCAGATCCCTCCCCAACAACCCCCAAAAACCCAACCACAGGGCGGGGGCAGAGGGGGGGAGCGTTTTAAGGTAATATTAGGGGTGGGGTTGTTTAGTTGGGGGATTTTTATCTCGGGATGAAGCTGGGCTCGTGGGGGGGTTCGGAAGAGTCGGGGGGGGTTGTAGATCCTATATGGGTCTTTTTTTTTCGGGCACCCCCCCTACGGTTTTTAAAATTTTATCGTGTTTTTTTTGGGGTTTATTTAGTATTTGATATTTTTATTTATTTTAACAAAGTTTTCTTCTTGTTGTTTTCTGTTTTTTTTATATATTTTCGTCCAAAAAAGTTATTTATCACGTTATTTTTTTTTTAATTATGTTATAAAAATAAAAGTTCGTTTTCGTATCGTCGTAAAAAATCACCTCTAAGGCCATATATGGCATCCAATATAAACATAAAAAGCCTTAAATTTAGTTTATGATCAAAGATTATTTAATTTGGTCCGAAACACTTACTGTATTTCAAATTGTAATAAAATAAAAAATATTTTTTTACATACAAAATTAAAAGGTAGACAAAATGAATTTTTTGGTATATTATTAAGAAATGTTTTAATTCGATAATAATAATTTAAAATAAATAATCTTGAAAAATCAATAAATTTTTCCCCCAAACCAAAACTAGAAAAAATCTACTTTGAAAAAAATCTTCCTCCCCCCCCCCTCTAGGAACAAGGACAAAAATGGGCTTCGCTGAACAGTACGATAGCGGTCCTAATAATATATAAATAAAATTAAATTTAAGTAAATTTGATAAAATAAATTTATATTATAAATATAAATCAAAATTCAAAATAAGGGGCCGGGGCACACGGATGAGGTAGGCGCCGGTGCCCCCGTTGTGAGGTTGGGGGCGCGGTGCGGCAAGTGGCGAGTAATGGCGTACTGGGTGGGTTTTCTGGGGTTTGGTGGCTGGGGGGAGGGTTGGGGGGGGGGTGTTGGGTAGGGGAGCGGGGGGGGGGGGGGGGGTGGTTGGGGGGGCGGGGGGCGGGGGGGCGGGGAGACGGATGGGAGGGGGGGTTGGTTGGGGGGGCGTGTGGGCGTGTGGTGGCGGGCTTTGGCGGGTGCGTTTGCGGGGGGGGGTGCTGTCGGGTTGGGGGCGGGTTTACTCTGGGGCCAGATGGGTGAGGGGGTTATCGTTGGGTGGTGGGTTTCTTTTTGGGGGGGGGGGGGTTGTGGGGTGGGGTTTGGATGGTTTTAGGGGGGGGGGTTGTTATGGAGGGGGGGGGGCGCGTTTTGGCGGGGGGGAGCGTGGTAGGGGTGGGGGATTAGGCTTTGGCGCGGCAGAAGACCCTCAACCCTATATCTCACAGAAAAATCACACTTTCCAATTGGCCGGGGGGGGCACCCAGCGGGGGCGTTTGTTTGAGGGGGGGGTTAGGGGTGGCTTCGTTTCGGGGAGGCTGGAGGGAGGATATCAACTATACGGTGCTGGCGAGATGTTAGCATGGGCTATAAACACAAATCAACACAGTCTCCTTAAGCCGTCCATAACCTTTTGATTCTTTTTAATGATACATAAGCATTTGTTCCAATAGTATAAGTACGTGATCAATTCTTACTCTCCAATGGGCAAGAGAAAGGAGAAGGGGGAAAGAGGGGAAAAGGGGGGAAAGAAAAAAGAGAAGGGGGGGAAAGGGGAAAGAATGAGAAGAATAAACAAGAGTGGCCAAGAGAAGAGATGGAAGAGAAGAAAAGCAAAAGGGGCGGGATGGGTGGGGGAGAGGAATATGAATGGAATAGAGAAGGGATAAGGGGTATAGGGAAGGCAAAGGGTATACTACTGCGTTATGGGGGGGGGTAAGCGCTATTGTAGTTTTCGTCACGGTTTCTGAGTGCAATGTTAACTTGAGTCCTGTTTTGTGTAGTGTGGACGTATTGTGTGGCCTCAGTTAGTGGTGTCGGGGGGGTGGAGTGGGGGGCAGGGCGTTGGGGGGGTTGCGGGGGTCCGTACGTTAATGGGGTGCCCCGGTGACGTTTGTGCGTTTGTGGCTAGTGTGTTTGGGGTGTCATCTCTTTTCATTCTTTTGTTTGTATAAGTTAGAGCGGGTTAGTTTTGGTTTGTAGGTAGGAGGTAGTAGGCGGGTCTAGGAGGAGGGGGGGTGGTTGGATAGGTAGTTCTGTGGTGGCGGGTGTGTTTGGTGCGGGTGGTGTGGTGGGGGTTCGTTTGTTGTAGTTGTGGGGTTTAAATATAGGTTTATTGTTAGTGAGTGGGATGAGTTTCTGCGGCGCAGTTAGTTTTGTGGGTTTTGGTGTTGCGGGTTGCGGGTTGGGTTAGTTTGAAAGTGGTTTAGTATTCATTTTCATCTTATTTTAGGCCCTCAAAATAGTACGAGGGTGGTAAGTGGTAGATCGGTTCTAAGTAGTAAGATTGTTGAACTCGACATTAACATTAGGCTTTTCTTAGTCTCTTAGTGTCGGAGGAAAAGGGAAGGAAGAATAATTGGTTTGTGTATGTGTTTAAATTGGAATCGGAAAAAAAGGGGAAATTGGTTGTTTTGTTTTGTGTTTTGGTTGTTTTTGTTATGCCGGCTTGGTGTTAAAGCAAAGTGAGGGGTTTGAATTTCTCCGCCATGTAATGGGAGCGTTAGCGAGGAGACTCTTGTTCTGCGTTGCCTAGTGAAGAGTGGAACTCTCGGAGTTTGGATACTCGAGGAGGAAGGTGGGTGAATAGTTAGTAGGGCGAAAAAAAAAAGGGAGAAAGAGAGAAGAGCTCTCCGTTACCGAACCATAATAAATCTTGTGTTCTGTGGTTTTGATATTTCTATCTCTTCATCTTGTCACATTGTTTAATTATTTGTAGTTAATTTTATGTATTTTAACATATTCGATTGTTTCATATTTGTGTGCATATTGATATCACCTCCTAAACTCGAATCTACGATTTTATATACAAAGTTAACTAAAGTTAAATAAGCAGGTAAATATTCTAACCCCCTTCTCGTTTCCACAACAACATTCAACGCTCAACGTTCACCGCTCCTAAATGCTCGGCGTCAAACACACCCTTAAAGAAAGTAGCAGCCGCCACTTCTTTCATCGGCAGCCAGCTTTGGCCGGATGTTTGGAGAGGCTCCTTCCCACCATTCTTCTTGTATGTAAAATGCATCTTTTTTCCTATATTTTTATTGATTTCTTTTTCTCGATAAATATGATTTTAATATCAATCAACAAATGATAGGGTATGCCATTTATTGGATGACTCGAAGTCAGGGATATGGTCTTGTTTGAGTGTGTTGGAAGTTGCTTGTGAAGGATGGTTAAGGTGGCACATTGGTTTTGTCATGTGGTAGTGTTGGAAGGTTGGATGTGAAGGGTTGTTCGAGTTCATGGAGCAGATCGAGTAGTTTTCATGTGGTCGTGCTGGAAAGTTGGTTTGGTATGGGTATTTTGAGGTGATGTTGGTTGTATGGTCAAATGTGAGGGTTGTTCGGGGTTCTTGTTCTTGAGGGTAACCGGCGGTCACAGTGGTTGACAGTTAAAGTCTGCATAGGGTTTTTCAACATGGATCACTTATCAGTAGGTGGTTGTATTCAAACATCTCATGTTTTTATTTTCGTCAAGTTGTTCTTAGTTCTCGGTATTATCATCCACTCGGTCAAAGTGTGTTGCCGGAACTGTTTGTTTTGGTGTAACATCAGGAATTTTGTTCATGTGTGGATTGGGTCGTCCTGATCATGGTAGGTGTTTCAACCATTACGTGCTTTATACGGAGTGTTTTTTATAGGGTTTCAAAAAACGCGTTCTTTAGCCGGCGCTATAGCGTGAGACGTGACCTTCACGTTACGAAAGCGTCGTTTCTAGGCGTTAGCGTGCAATAAAGCGCAATAAGGCGTGATAAAGCGCGCGGCCTTTTTTTTTCGTTTTAAAAGTTTTCATGGATTTGAGCTTATTTACAAGTATTTACGATTTGGGTTGTATGGATTCGGGCTTAGTAACTCCATAACTCAATTTTAAGCCTAGTAGCTAACTAATATTGACCACTCTATAAATATTTTTTGTCGCCTTGAGTCACGTCTTAAAAACGCTACGACGCAACGCTCACGGATAAGTTGAGGCTTGGCTATTGCCGCCACGCACGCTTCACGCACTATTTACAAACCTTGGTTTTTTCATATTAGTGATGTGTGACACGATAGGTTTGAGATGTTGGGATTGTATCTACACTGTGTTAGATTAAACTTTTATTGTATCCAAGTTTGGTCTAAGTGTAGTAGCTTCTATTGTCGAATTAGCAGTCGGTATAGTCTGTTAGTTTCGATGTAATTCCGCCATCTCTGCTTGAGTATATATATAAAATATATTTAACCGCCTTTTAGAAAAGATATCCTTTTATTCTTTCATTAAGAAAACACGTAGGTAGGAAAGCAGGCATGCCGGCAGTCGTGGTTGGTGTGGTGGATGGTGGCGCATAAATTGATGATTATGTGCTTGTTATAATAATCTATGCAGTATTTTATTACTGATTCTAATGATTAAAGACCATTTTCGCAAATGACTATTTCCTCCATCACTTTTACATTTTTCTTCTCTATATCCTTCTTATCAAGTGAAAAAGCTAGTTTTCTTTAGATAAATTTTTGTTGAATGTTCGTTTCTTGTTTTCTTTTGTTGTTTTCGTGAAAGGCAAATATATTCTCACAACACATATGGTCTCAACTAAAATTTGATCAGGTAAAGATCACGTTATAGGTGTCTTATAGCATTCTTCGCGTGCTATTACACTTTTAAAATACACAACAAAAAACCAAAGAAAAAAAAACACTTTCTCATTCAGTTCCTTAAAAAAAACTCTTTTTATCTTTTTATTTTATCTTAGTTTTTAAAAGTGAAAATGGTGTGTTTTTACAACAAAAAGTGATTTCCTTTATATGTTTTGTAGCCTCGAGGGCTCAATCATGGGTGCTATAAGACCACATCTTACGTGAAAGAGACATATGTGGTATGAATGATAATTATGTTTATGCTTTGGCTTGTCTACGTGATACGATTCCAAGCTTTGATTTTAGTTGTTTCACTAATAAGGACACCGCCCCCTCTAAAGCCCAACAAAACACTCGCGAGTGCCCTTTTTAGTAAAATGATAAAGGATATGGAAGTCCACTTCAAATTTATGTGAGATAAAAGCAGTTTTGAGTTTCTACTCAGCACTACATGTTCAGTATTTTACTACTTGCTATCAACATAAATGGGTTCGGTTCACATATGTCACCAGTGGAATATCGTACATCCTTAAGTATCGCCTGATGATTTATATTATTTCCGATGATGTTGTTTCGAAAAGTGTTTGTGTACTTTGGCAAGCTTATAATAGCTGAAGGGCTTTATTGAAAAATATTTTGTGCAGTTTGTTATGTTGAGCAGGTTTTGTCAAGTTTTATAATGCATGGTTTAAAGTGGAAATGTGGGATATATAAGCTGGAGTTAGGTGGTCTTGGGATACTATAACTCTAGTTTTCCAGTTTTTACACTTATCTCCTCAAAGCTCTCTTCTTCACTTTTAAGGATTCAAATTTTTTGTCGTTCAAAGATTGTTGATCTTTAGGTTTTGATCATCTTGATCATTGTTTTTTGTATTGATTAGGTTGAGTTGTATAGGTTTAAGATAGCACTCAGTTGAGGACTATCTCTGTTTTTCAGTTGTAATTGTTGCTGTATCGCACTCGTGATGTTGAGGACTGATCCATCTGTGTCTATTGTTTTATAAATTAAAATCACCAAAGGGGAGGTGGCTAGGTGATTAAGAAAGATCTGTGTTGGTTGATCATCATTTTTACATGGTATCAGAGCCTAAGGTTCTTCCTATTGGCTCATTGATCGTTGGTTTGGTTACATCTTGGGTTTATTGCATTCTTGAAGATTTAGGGTTTTTTTTCTGAAACCCTAATTTTTGGGGATCTTGATTCTTTGGTGGTTCTTGGAAGGATTTGGTAGGTTAATCATTGATTAACCTGGTGATTGATCGATTGGGGTTGAATTTTGTGAAAACCCTAATTGTTAATTTGGGGGTGTTCGGATCTTGTGGTTCTGTTGATTCTTGGGCTGGTTTCTCCTCAATCTATTCTAGACTAAGTGAATCTAGAAAGGTTGATTATTCTTCCGCTGCTATTTTTGCACTGTAAGTTGGTTTCTTCCTTTAAGAGAGACATTGTTGGGTTTAGTGGGTGTTTACAGGGTAGCTATTCTTGATCTGCCACTTAAATGGTGTGAATACCTGCTCTGGCTACTCTCAGTTCACTGGACTCAATTTTTGTTTGGTTGATAACTGTTTGTTGTCTGGTTATTAATTTTGTTTAATTGATTGTTTGTTTTGTTTAATCTGTTTGTAGTTAGTTTTAGTATTTTTGGTTGCTATGGCTATTTGATTACTGCTTTGGATGCTAGTAATCCCCTTCATTTGCATGCTAATGATTCTAATGGAACCCCTTTGGTTAGTATTAAGTTGACTGATGTTGAGAACTATAGGATTTGGGCTAGTGCTATTAGGCTTGGTTTGCAAACTAAGAATAAGATGGGTTTTATCACTGGTTCTGTTCTTAAGTCTGATTATGCTGCTAGTAATTTGCTATCTGATCTGTGGGATAGATGTAATGCTGTTGTTTTGTCATGGATCTTGGGGTCTTTATCTCAAGATGTTTATTTTGGTCATGTTTTCTCTGGTAATGTTGTTGTTGTTTGGAAAGAATTACAAGAAATCTATGATAGAATTGATGGGTCTATTTTGTTTAATTTGTTTTGTTTAATTTGTTGCAAAAGATTAATAGTTTTAAACAAGGTGGTTTACTTGTTTCTGAATATTATCATAAATTGAATTCTCTTTGGAGAGAATTTAATATTTTAACTAAACTTTCTAATTGTGTTTGTGAGGCTAGGTCTGAGTTGATTGACCATGGTAAACTCATGAAACTTATGTAATTCCTTATAGGCCTCGATGACATTTATCAGCCCATAAGGAGCAGTCTTCTGACTAGGGAAATCCTTCCTGAAGTCAGAGATGCCTTCTTGATTATTGCTAGGGAGGAATCCCATAGAGGGGTTTCTTCTAGTTCTGTCAAGACTGAAAAGCCTCAAGCATCTGTGTTTGTTGCTAGAACTAATGATAATAAGAGGAATAATAATTCTAATTTGATTAAGAAAATAGTTTGGGACGCATAATGGTAATTTTTTAAAAATGGGGAAATATTTTTATACAACTTGCTTTGTAAGAATTGTGGTTTAAAAGGCCACACTGTTGAAAGATGTTTTGAGGTCATTGGTTACCCACCAGGTTTTAAAAGGAATCCAAATTTGAAAGTTTCCAATAACTTTAATAATAACAAAAATAATAATGCTGATGTTAAAACAAGTTTAGTGGGTAACAATAAATCAGAAACATCTACCGTGTAACCTATCTTTTTACTAAATGAGCAGGTTCAGAAAACTAATGAGTCTTCTGAATGATAAATCTGGATGTGCTGCTCATGCCAATATGGCAGGTAATGGTTCTTGCTCTTTTTTTTTATTGCAGTGTGTTTTTTAATCAGAATTTCTATAAGTTTTTTTGTGCTAATATTTCTTTAAATGGGGTAATAAATAATCATTTTGGGTGGATAATTGACTCTGGGTAATCACATATGACAATAGTACTACAAATATGGTTTCACTTAGTTGTTGTATCTGAATAAAATATTATGTTGGTCACCCTTAATGGGTAACCCCCTTTAGGGGGGGCTTAAAAAATTATAAAACTCAATAAATTGTAGGAAATTTAAAAATTAAAATAATTTGATGTTGTCTTGTTTGATGATTTGGTTATTTCCTGAAGTCTTGTGTTGTCTTCTTTTCTGTGCACAAGTTGATTTAAAGAAATAGCAAAAAATATATAAATACAAGATAGCAACCTGAGTGTTAGTTTTGATGAAACTAAGTGTGTTATTCAGGATTTGAAAAGGGAGAAAGTTCTGGGGACTGGTAGTGAATCTGCTGGTCTATATGTTTTTGATGCTAATTGTGATAAGCTTGCTGTTAGTAATCAAAGTAAGTTTCTTGTTTGCTATGTGTCTAAAGAAGTTTGGCATAATAGATTGGGTCATCCTGCTAACCAGGTTTTGAAATTACTTAAAAATTCTTTAAATCTATCTAACTTGGATCACAATAGTCCTTGTGAAGTCTGCCATAAGGCAAAACAAACTAGAGATTCTTTTCCTATAAGTGATCATAAATCTGTTGCTCTAGGTGATCTTATTCACTTAGATGTTTGGGGGCCTTATAAAGTGGTTAGTAGGGAAGGCTTTAGGTATTTTTTGACTGTGGTTGATGATTTCAGTAGATCTGTTTGGGTATATTTGCTTAAAACCAAGGATGAGGTGTTTGAAATGTTTGTTAGTTTTTATAACCTGGTTTTAACTCAGTTTAATAAGAAAATTAAAGTGATAAGGTCTGATAATGGGACTGAGTTTTCGTAAGTAAACAATGTATGATTTCATTAAAGACCATTGGGTGTTCTCATTCACCAAAACTCTCTGTGCTATACAACATTAGAGAATGGGATTGCTGAAAGGAAACATAGGCATCTTCTAAATGTTGCAAGAAGCCTTATGTTTCAGGGGGAATTCCTTTGTATTTTTTGACTGAATGTGTTTTAACTGCGTCATATCTGATTAAACAGGATTCCTTCCTCTGTCTTAAATGGGAAAATCTCTTTTTCTCTAGTCTATGGGTAGGGAAAACCAACCCCCCTTTCTCATTTAAGGAGTTTTGGCTGTTTGTGTTTTGCTGCTGTTGTTAAGGGGTCTGATAAATTTTCTGAAAAAGCTAAAAAATGTGTTTTAATTGGTTTGCTAGTGGAAATAAAGGCTTCTATAAACTTTTTTGTCTTGAAAATAATAGAACTGTTTTATATTCTAGAGATGTCAAATTTTATGTAGGGAAGGTTTTAGATATTTTTTGACTGTGGTTGATGATTTCAGTAGATCTATTTGGGTATATTTTCTTAAGACCAAGGATGAGGTGTTTGAAATATTTGTCAGTTTTTATAACCTGATTTTAACTCAGTTTAATAAGAAAATTAAAGTAATAAGGTCTGATAATGGGACTGAGTTTTGTAATAATAAAATGAATGATTTTGTAAAAACTATGGGTCTCATTCACCAAAATTCTTGTGCTTATACACCTCAGCAGAATGGGATTGCTCAAAGGAAACATAGGCATCTTCTAAATGTGGCAAAAAGCCTTATGTTTCAGGGGGGAATTCCTTTGTATTTTTGGACTGAATGTGTTTTAACTGCTACTTACTTGATTAACAGGCTTTCTTCCTCTGTCTTAAATGGAAAATCTCCTTTTTCTCTAGTATATGGTAGATATGCTAATCATACTTTACTGAGGGGTGAGAATTATTGTTTTGTGACAAACTTGAATAAATCTGTTGAACCTTCTTCATTTGAGGAAGCTTCAAAATATATTAATTGGATTAATGCTATGAATGAGGAATTGCATGCTTTATATGAAAATAATACTTGGGAGTTATGTGACCTTCCTGCTGATAGAAAGCCAATAGGATCAAAATGGGTTTACAAGATCAAGTATATGTCTAGTGGTGAAATTGAAAGGTTTAAAGCTAGACTTGTGGCTAAAGGATTTGGTCAAAAAGAAGGGATAAACTATGAAGAGACTTTAAGTCCATTGGTTAAAATGGGAACTGTTAGGTGTGTTTTGACACTTGCAGTTGAAATGAATTGGAAAAAAATTCAAATGGATGTTAATAATACCTTTCTTTATGGGGATTTAAATGAGGAAGTGTATATGTTACCACCTCCTGGGTTTTCTAAACCAAATGAAAACAAAGTTTGTAAACTCAAAAAGTCTCTATATGGCCTTAAACAAGCACTAGGCAATGGAATCATAAGTTGACTGAGGCTCTTAGAGATGCTGGTTTTGTTCAATCTAAAAATGATCATTCCTTATTTGTTAAGAATGCTGGTTTTGTGTTCTTATGTGTGCTTGTTTATGTGGATGATTTAGTAATTACTGGAAATGATGAGTTAGAAATTAAGAACTTTAAAAGTTTTTTGAAAAATAAGTTTAAAATCAAAGACTTGGGAGAACTCAAGTATTTTCTTGGAATTGAAGTTTTAAAAACTAAAACTGGGCTTTGCTTAACTCAAAGGAAATATTGTTTAGAGCTATTACATGATTTTGGGTTGCTGGGATGCAAACCAGTTATGACTCCCTTACCTGAAAACATTGTTCTCGCTCATAAAGAGTCTCTGAGAATGATAACTTTTTGGTTAACTTTGCCAACTATCAGAGGTTGGTTGCTAAACTGATTTACTTAACCTTGACTAGACCTGATATCTCTTATGATGTGCATTGTTTAAGTCAGCACATGCATTCTCCATTAAAGTCTCATCTTGATATAGCTATGAGAGTTTTGAAGTATTTGAAACTAGCTCCTGGTTATGGTATTCAGTTTTCTAAAAGGAATAGTGTGTTTGATATTAATGCCTTTTCTGATTCTGATTGGGCTAAGTGTCCTGTTACCAGAAGATCAGTTTCTGGTTATTGTGTTTTTGTGAACGGGTGTTTAGTTTCTTGGAAGAGTAAGAAACAGTCTACTCTATCTAGATCTTCAGCTGAGGCTGAGTACAGGTCTATGGCATCAGTTACTTGTGAAATAATGTGGATAGTAAAAATCATGAAGGATCTTAATGTTGATAATCTGATTCCTGCAAATTTGTATTGTGACAACAAGTCTGCAATACAAATTGCAGCTAATCCTGTAATGCATGAGAAAACAAAACATTTTGATTTGGATGTTCATTTGATTAGAGAAAAGGTTTCATCTGGTTTAATAAAGACTGTGAAGGTTGATTCAAGGGAAAATGTTGCTGATATTTTAACTAAAGCTCTTGGATCATATCAGCATAGCTATTTGGTTAAGAAATTTGGCATGTTGAACATGTTTGGACTATAAGCTTGAGGGGGGATGTTCAAAGTGTTTGTGTACTTTGGCAAGCTTATAATAGCTGAAGGGCTTTATTGAAAAATATTTTGTGCAGTTTGTTATGTTGAGCAGGTTTTGTCAAGTTTTATAATGCAGGGTTTAAAGTGGAAATGTGGGATATATAAGCTGGAGTTAGGTGGCTTGGGATCATTATCCGTTTTCCAGTTTTACACATATCTCTCTCAAAGCTCTCTCTCTCCACTTCAAGATTTCAAGTTTTTAGTTGTTCAAGATCTGTTGATCTTTAGGTTTTGATCATCTTGATCATTGTTTTTTGTATTGATTAGGTGTGAGTTGTATAGGTTTAAGATAGCACTCAGTTGAGGACTATCTCTGTTTTTCAGTTGTAATTTGTTGTATCAGCACTCGTGTTGAGGACTGATCATCTGTGTATATTGTTTTAATAAAAGAAAATCACCAAAGGGGAGGTTGGCTGGGTGATTAAGAAAGATCTGGTGTTGGTTGATATCATTTTTACATGGTATCAGAGCCTGGTTCTTCTATTGGCTCGATTGATCGTTGGTTTGGTTACATCTTGGGTTTATTGCATTCTTGAAGATTTAGGTTTTTTTTTTCTGAAACCCTAATTTTTGGGGATCTTGATTCTTTGGTGGTTCTTGGAAGGATTTGGTAGGTTAATCATTGATTAACATGGTGATTGATCGATTGGGGTTGAATTTTGTGAAAACCCTAATTGTTAATTTGGGGGTTTTCGGATCTTGTGGTTCTGTAGATTCTTGGGCTGGTTTCTCCTCAATCTGTTCTAGACTAAGTGAATCTAGAAAGGTTGATTATTCTTTCGCTACTATTTTTGCACTGTAAGTTGGTTTCTTCCTTTAAGAGAGACATTGTTGGGTTTAGTGGGTGTTTACAGGGTAGCTATTCCTGATCTGCCACTTAAGTGGTGTGAATACCTGCTTTGGCTACTCTCAGTTCACTGGACTCAATTCTTGTGGATCTTGGGTGTGTGTTTTATCTGAATAATTGTTGTTTTGTTTGGTTGATAATTGTTTGTTGTCTGGTTATTAATTTTGTTTGATTGATTGTTTAGTTTGTTTGTCTGTTTGTAGTTGGTTTTAGTATTTTTGGTTGCTATGGCTATTTTGATTAGTTCTTTGGATGCTAGTAATCCCCTTCATTTGCATGCTAATGATTCTAATGAAACCCCTTTGGTTAGTATTAAGTTGACTGGTGTTGCGAACTATAGGATTTGGGCTAGTGCTATTAAGCTTGGTTTGCAAACTAAGAATAAGATGGGTTTTATCACTGGTTCTGTTCTTAAGTCTGATTATGTTGCTAGTAATTTGCTACCTTATCAGTGGGATAGATGTAATGTTGTTGTTTTGTCATGGATCTTGGGGTCTTTAACTCAAGATGTCTATCTTGGTCATGTTTTCTCTGATAATGCTGCTCTTGTTTGGAAGGAATTGCAGGAAACTTATGATAGAATTGATGGGTCTATTGTGTTTACTTTGTTGCAAAAGATTAATAGTTTTAAGCAAGGTGGTTTACCTGTTTCTGAGTATTATCATAAGCTAAATTCTCTATGGAGAGAATTTGATATTTTAACTAAGTTGCCTGATTGTGTTTGTGAGGCTAGGGCTGAGTTAATTGATCATGGGAAGCTCATGAGACTCATGCAATTTCTTATGGGCCTTGATGATGTGTATCAGCCCATAAGAAGCAGTCTTCTGACTAGGGAAATCCTTCCTGAAGTCAGAGATGCCTTCTTGATTATTGCTAGGGAGGAATCCCATAGAGGGATTTCTTCTAGTTCTGTCAAGACTGAAAAGCCTCAAGCATCTGTGTTTGTTGCTAGAACTAATGATAATAAGAGGAATAATAATTCTAATTGGAATAATGGCAATAGTTCTGGGAATGGTAATAGGGGGAATTATAACAACTTGCTTTGTAAGAATTGTGGTTTAAAAGGCCACACTGTTGAAAGATGTTTTGAGATCATTGGTTACCCACCAGGTTTTAAAAGGAATCCAAATTTGAAAGTTTCCAATAACTTTAATAATAACAAAAATAATAATGCTGATGTTAAAACAAGTTTAGTGGGTAACAATGAAATCAGAACATCTACTGGTACCCTATCTTTTACTAATGAGCAGGTTCAGAAACTAATGAGTCTTCTGAATGATAAATCTGGATCTGCTGCTCATGCCAATATGGCAGGTAATGGTTCTTGCTCTTTTTTTAATTGCAATGTGTTTTTTAATCAGAATTTCTATAAGTTTTTTTGTGCTAATATTTCTTTAAATGGGGTAAATTATCATTTTGGGTGGATAATTGACTCTGGGGCTAATCAACATATGACAAATAGTACTAAAAATATGTTTCACTTAGTTGATGTATCTGAATTAAATATTACTGTTGGTCACCCTAATGGTACCTTAGCTAAAATAACTCATATAGGAAATTTAAAATTGAATAATGATGTTGTCTTGTTTGATGTTTTGGTTATTCCTGAGTATTGTGTTAGTCTTCTTTCTGTGCACAAGTTGATTAAAGATAGCAAACTAAGTGTTAGTTTTGATGAAACTAAGTGTGTTATTCAGGATTTGAAAAGGGAGAAAGTTCTGGGGACTGGTAGTGAATCTGCTGGTTTATATGTTTTTGATGCTAATTGTGATAAGCTTGCTGCTAGTAATCAAAGTAAGTTTCTTGTTTGCTATGTGTCTAAATAAGTTTGACATAATAGATTGGGTCATCCTGCTAACCAGGTTTTGAAATTGCTTAAAAATTCTTTAAATCTATCTAACTTGGATCACAATAGTCCTTGTAAAGTCTGCCATAAGGCAAAACAAACTAGAGATTCATTTCTTATAAGTGATCATAAATCTATTGCTCTAGGTGATCTTATTCACTTAGATGTTTGGGAGCCTTAAAAGTGGTTAGTAGGGAAGGTTTTAGGTATTTTTTACTTTGGTTGATGATTTTAGTAGATCTATTTGGGTATATTTGCTTAAGACTAAGGATTGTTGGAAAACATAATCCATTAATCTTTGTATAGTATAGTATAGTATTTAGGTTAGATAAAATCTACAGGCAACATGTATAATAATAAAGTCCTGTACGATTTATTGTATGGGTCAAAGCCCAC
>BQNB010000292.1:22965-39535 GCA_026074375.1 Tanacetum coccineum | reverse complement strand
CTGTACTATTTTTACCAGAGACTATACATTTCAACAAGAACCCGCAAGTAAAGACCTCCGGCTAAGAAGAATAAAGGAAGAGAAAGAATGCCAAAAAAATTATTTATTTATTATTAATTATGTTTATTAAAAAAAGTTTCCGAAAGCAAGATAATGTAAGGCAACAAGGCAGGAGAAGATAAACAAGCAAGATACAAAAAATAGGCTAAAAACACATTCAAGATAGGCGAAGCAAACTAGCAAACACTCAAAGCACTAAAAGCACCAAACATGCATAAGACAACGAAAGCAGAGGAAGTAAAAACGAGTAGACAAACATGTACAACAAGGCATATGTCAAAAACGAGTAGGCATACAAAAGCATGAGAGAAAAAAGCAAAAAAGAGCCACAAAGCAAAGAATACTCACTAAACATGGCAAAAATAGATAAAAAAGGTCTAAAAGACCTACTAATAGAAAGCACCAACATAGGGGCAGGTCATAAAGGCGAACCACGCAAAACACAGAAGGAACTAACCATGCAAAAGACAAGAGAAGCAGGGGGCGTACATACAAAAAAGCAAACATACCACAACAAAGTAAGGAAACTGGGCAAACAAAAGGCATGCCAAAGCAAGCATAGAAAACAGAGCAAGAAAAGATAGAAGATAAGACAAAGGAAGCAGCAGAAGCAAAAACGATAACAAGAAACATATACAACCAGGGCAAAACAACGTATACTACAAAACAAACATATACAACCAAACAAGCATACAAGAGTCAACGACACACATCGAGCCAACAAGCCATAGGAGAAGCGCACAAACAAGGCACACAACTAAAACACAAAGGAAAACAAGCAAAACCTACCTTCTAGCCCCCTAATCTAATTTTACCCCTCCACCCATTCCTATCTAAGATCATATCCTCGAATAAGAAAAGTTTACTACACAAAAGGTTTTTTCTTAATTTATTTCTTTTATATACTCATGTGTCCAGCCTTGTATTTCAGCATTACCTTTTTTCTGTAAAGTAAGAAAATATATTGAAAACAAAAGGTGTTATAAATATATTAACTATATATGTTTATTCACCTTTATAAGTTGTTAATTAGCCTTGAATAGGTAGTTAATTAGCTAAGGGTTACACTCCATATACCCTTATAAATAAGGGACTCATTGTACTCATTGAATACACTCAATAATAATTCTCTCTTCCTCTTATACTTCTCTTCATCTCTTACTTTTGTTCTTTGTATTCACAATACGTTATCAGCATGAATTTTGCTCTAAACAAAAAGAGGTAAAGAGTTGTTTAATTCTCCATAATTCTTAATGTTCTGTTGTGAAATCTCTTCAACTCTTTTATAGTTATGGAGAGCAATAAATGTTCTTTTGTGACTACAAAGATATAAAAAAATAACACAACCTCATGTTGTGGTAAAAAAAATATATTAGAACCTCAAGTTCTAATATAATTCTTTCAAGAATCAATATCATAACCTCATGTTATGTTTGAAAAAAATAATAATTAGAACTTCAAGTTCTAATTTGATTCAATTAATAGAATCAATAACATAACCTCATTTTATGTTTAAAGAAAAAACAGATAAAATCTCAAGTTTTATCATGGTTACCTATAGAGAATCAAACAACATACTTTCATGTGGTACTAACAACTTGATTGAAGGCTCTGGCAAAGCCTGCGTTGTGTTACCTAAAGGTACAGAGTTAATAATAAATTATGTTTTGTATTCTAGTAGTTTCAGAAGAAATCTACTAAGTTTTAAAGATATAAAACGCAATAGTTATCATCTTGAAACCATGACTCAAAATAAAATTGAGTATCTCCAAATTTCATCCATTGAAAATGAAAAAGTGCATAATGGATAGAATGAAAGGTCTATCTTCTGGATTGGATTTTACAAACAGATTTCAAACGGAAAAAATATGGTTTCTACCCGAAAGGGTGTAGATCCCAAAATATTTACCCTTTGGCATGATCGATTGGGTCATCCGGGTGATATTATGATGAGGAGAATAATTGAGAGCTCAAATGGGCATCCATTAAAGGATCTCAAGATCCTATTATCAAAAGATTTATCATGTGGAGCATGCTCTCTTGGAAAAATGATAACTAGGTCCTCAATCAATAAACTTGAAAAAGAATCTTTCTTTGTTTCTAGAAAGAATTCAAGGAGACATTTATGGACCAATTACTCCTCCGTGTGGACCATTTTGATACTTTATGGTATTAATTGATGCATCATCCCGATAGTCCCATGTCTGTCTATTAGCATCAATAAATGTTGCTTTTGCAATGCTATTAGCTCAAATATTCAATTAAGAGCATATTTCCCAAATCATCAATTTATAATATCTTCTCTCTTTATGATGATTAGTACTTTGATATCATGGCTAAGGTAAGTATTCGTGTCTACCTACTGATTAGTAATATAGATGATCTCTTATATGTGACATAAAATATTATGTTTTATCATAACATATAAACAATTGATTGAAAATTATAGAGCAATGTAAACTCAGTGCCATATCATCTGATAAATGTGGTAGTGTTTAATCTATGTCTTAGATAATTAAGTTGTTACGATTCAGCTGAGTAATGATATCAAATTTAATTTATGCATATATGCGTTCAAGTTATTATAATAAATCATAATTGTTTCGCCACTATGTCACTATGAGTGTATTAAAACTCACATTATGTTTGTATAGGTAATTTTTGTGATATATAAAAAAATCTCTAATATGGTGATATATGCAATCTTTGCTAAATGA
The DNA here is from genome assembly GCA_026074375.1 of Tanacetum coccineum. Classification (NCBI taxonomy): domain Eukaryota; kingdom Viridiplantae; phylum Streptophyta; class Magnoliopsida; order Asterales; family Asteraceae; genus Tanacetum; species Tanacetum coccineum. The sequence continues at coordinate 36,758 of BQNB010000292.1, read as the reverse complement.
TATTGTTGTCATTTTATGTAGTTAAAATGTTAATTTTTAAAGCTTTCAAATATTTATTTTGTTGTTCTTGACATATCGGGAAAGACCATCTTCCTTGGACTCTTGATGCTGACTTCCATCTAACTACAAAAAGATTTGGGATAATCAATCAAAACTGAAAATAAGGCCTCTTTACAAGAGTGTGCCACAATAGTGGTATTCCATCATCTTCTTTTTCATGATGACCTCCAAAGAGAATACTTAACGATGAAAGATTTGTTAAATGAAAAAATTACACGTTTCGTCCCTATGGTTTATACCAAACATCACGTTTCGTCCCTATTTCATTTTAAATACACTGGTAATCCCTAAAAATGAAACTAGTAACATCGACCGTCCCTATTTTGGATGGTCGTTAGTTTTTGTTGTTAAGTCTCATGGGTGGAGGGGTATCATTGTCTTTTCATGTTTTGTTGACTCCTATTAATTAGTTTCACCTGCACCACTTTCACACACACACTTAACACAAACAATAACCCCAATTTTCATTTCCCTCCATTAAAAATATCCAAATCCACACCAAATTCCAATCGATCCTCATAAACCCTAATTCTTGTTGTTGTGCAATAAAATAGACGGGACAGACTGGAAGATAAAAAAGGATAATGGGAACTACAAAATGCCTATCGAATACGGTATGTGATTCAATCAATTTTGACCTTGTTTTTTTATTTTTTTCCAGTGTTGATAGGGTTAATCTATTAATAGTTTGATGGTGAATGTAATTACATTTAGTATTTTTGTGTTAATTGTTTTTTACTGATTGCATTTTCAGAAAAAGAGCCTGCTCTGTTTTCTCTAAAAATACACCATGCTGGGAAGTTCAAATACGTGGAAGACAAAAGGAAGTATGTAAATGGGTTAGTTGCTTATGTTGATTGGTGTGATATAGATAAGTTTTCTGTTCATGAGCTAAATGGTGTAATGGAAAAATTAGGATATGTAAATGATGATCCCATTTACTATCATTATATGATTCCTGGGACTGACCTACAAATGGGATTAAGAGCCTTAGGTAATGATTTAGATGTTCTTAGGTTAGGTAGGTATATCAAGCACAATAAGCTGATTATGGTTTACTATGAGCACTTAGATACTAAGCTAAACACATATGCTACCATCCTCCGACAAGCACTGTTGTTATTGAGGAGTTGCCATCTTCCACCCCACATGTCACACCCCCTCCCACCACAAGTGTCACCCAATCTCAGTCTCCAAATGCCACTCCATCCCTATCCAAAAGGAAGTTTACCAAGAATAGTGCAAATAGGTTAAAGAGTGATGTGAATGATATTGAACCTATGCCATTGCACACAAATGTGGATACCAATGAGACTGTGGATTGTATTATGCAAGAGTTGATGTCCATGAACTATGATTTTGATCCATTTGAGGATAATATGACTGCTAGTCTGAATGCTCAGCCAAGTGTGAATGAACAAGAAAGGACTAGGGTTGTCAATAATGAACCTGAAGAAACATTGGTTGAGGGGGAAACAGTAGTTGAGGATGAGGAAGACAGTGGAACAGAGGAGGATGACAGTGATTCAGATTACTTTTTTGATGAAGAGACTTATTTAGAAGAAGTGAATGTAGACATGGCTGATTATCACTTCAATATAGATGCAGATGTTGAGTGGGTTAGGCACTCAGAGAGTGGACAAGAACAGGTTAATGATCCAAATCCAGGTGAGATAGATGTCATTGATAATGACAATTTTGAAAGTGGAACAGATTCAGAGGATGATGGGATAGACAAGATAAGGAGAAAGAAGCTTAAACAGATCAAAAAGGCAAATGAAAGTGAAGATAATATTGTGCATAAGCACTTTTTCTTTGTTGGTCAAACTTTTCCTACTGCAGCTGATGTCAAAGAAAGAGTTAGACTTCACTCAATTGAAACTAGAAGGAAGCTGTTTTTGGCAAAGAATGATAAACTTAGGATTAGGGCAAAGTGCTTAGGTAGAAATCCTGTGTTTACACTAGATGGTGAAGGGCCTAGTAACACTGATGCTGGGCCCAAAAAGAAAACAAGAAAAGTTAAAGGTAAACAAGATGTTGGGCCAAGTGATCCAGTTGAGCCTAATAAGAAAGGGGTCAGTTTAGGTGGTAGAGGCAGGCCCAAACCACTAGCAGCAGATGAATGTCCATGGGCCTTGCAGATTACTAAGGTTAAAAATAGTGAAACATGGGAAGTAAGAACCTACTCTGATGAACATAAATGCTTGCAGTCAAGGCAAATTCATGCTTGCACATCCAAGTTCTTGTCAAAAGGGATTGTGGACCAAATAGAGAAAAACCCAGATGTTCCGATCAGAGCTCTGCAAGCTGAATTGCAACAGAAGTATGAACTAGGTGTGTCTAGACAGAAGGCTTTTAGGGCTAAAGCAGCTGCTCTGAATCAAGTTAGAGGAGATTATAGTCAACAATATACCATGTTGAGGGATTACTATTTAGAATTGAGAAGGGAAAATCCTGATACAACAATAAAGATTGAAGTTGAAAGATATTCAGTATCTGATCTAAATCAAGATATGATCAAGATGGATCTACATTTGTTTTAGGTCACTAAGAAAAGTTTCAGGCATGTGGCAGAGATTTATTGGGACTTGATGGTGCATTTATGAAAGGACCTTATCCAGGTCAATTGTTGACTGCTATTGGACTTGATGCTAATAATGGAATATATCCACTAGCATATGCCATTGTGGAGAAAGAAACAACATGTTATTGGACATGGTTTTTGGAATGTCTTGGTGGTGATCTTGGAATGACCAAAGAATCTAATTTCACCTTTATTAGTGACAGGCAGAAGGTAACAACACTTTATCTTTTTTAACATTTGACTTTTTTATAACAACAATGGTCCCTAATAATTTTATACCCTACCACTATCTCTTTTTCAACAGGGTTTGGCTATTGTTATGGCCAATGTTTTCCCATGTGCAGAGCATAGGAGTTGCCTTAGGCATATCCATAAAAACATGAAGACCAAATGGAATGGCCAGGCTTATAAGAACTTTATGGATGATGTGCAATCTGACAACAACAGTTTACATATTTTGAATTGGGCTATGGAGAGTTGAAACAGTTTACAAGAAGCATTGAATGGTTGCCTAAAATTCCCTCCTCATACTGGTCCGGATCATTTCTCAGGTTACACACTTTATTTTAACTCCATTTAACTTAGATATGTACTTAGACATAACACTTATGAACATTCTAATGCCTTAAATAACAGGTAGAGCTAAATCAGACATCTTGTTGAATAATTTGTGTAAATGTTTCAATGGTAAGATTTTAGATGCTAGGGATGCACCAATAATTACAGCTTTAAAATACATTAGGGAATACCTAATGAGAAGGATGGTGAATGTTATTGCTGTGATTAAAAAAACAGATGTACCACTTACCCCTAGTGCAACTAAGTTATTGAAAATAGCTATGGACAAAGCTAATAACTACACCGTTAGGTGGAATGGGGGTGAAGAGTATGAGGAGTAAGGCAAACTGGTAATCAATGTGTGGTTAATGTGGTTAACAAGGTTTGTAGTTGTAGGAAGTGGGAGTTAACAGGCATCCCTTGTGCACATGCTATAGCAGCCAACTACAACATGGCACTTAATGGAATTCAGGTGGGCATACCTGAAGAATGGGTCCATAAGTGTTATTGGTTAGCTACATGGAAACACACATACAGTTACACTCTAGGATGTTTGAATGGTAGGGTCATGTGGAAGAAATCTCAAATTCCTACAACACTCACCCTACCAAAACATAACACTCCAGTTGGAAGGCCAAGGAAAAATAGGAGAAAAACAAAGGAAGAAAAGGCTCAAATGGTGAAGGATGGAAAGATGTCTAGGGCATATAAAACTGTAACATGTCTCAAATGTGGAAATCTTGGCCACAACTCTAGATCTTGTAATTGAAGGAATCCAGGCATCATAGTACATATCTCATAAGGGACAACTAATGTGCTGCTGGTACTAGGAAAAGGCCATCTGATGCAAGTACCACACCCTCAACTGCACCTGCAAAGAAGAAGCATGCAACAAGATCTGCTAATGCAGGTAAACCACCTTTAACTGCATCTGCAAAGAAGAAACATGCAACAAGTGTTGGTTCTGCTTCAGGAAAGAAGCAAAAGAAAAAAAGTGGAAGGACCCCATTTATATTGTGTTTCAGGTATTTTCATGATTGTGTTATGTATAAACTAGTATCTTTTGAACTCAGTATTTATGTTTCAGACTTCCTTAAGTCAATGTGTTGACAGTATTGTAATTGACATTTGTATGGTATGTTTTGTATGGTTATGACTTTTTAATGTCAAAGCATTAGTGTCTTTGTGCTTCTTTAGTTAACCAGTGTATAACACTCTTGATTTTGATGATGTTTGACTTTCAATAGTCAAATTAACCAATCTAGACACAAACCAAACAAAAGGTAACATAAGATGGCTAATATTTTGCATTAATTCACCCAAAATCCATCATACATTATGAGAATCACAGATGACCTTTACATTATTTTCTTAGGCCAAGCTGTAAAATAATAAAACAGAAACAAACCCTAACCAACTAATCATCAAGTACTTTTTAAGCTTTAAAACTTCATTTGTCAATTATTGGATGGAAGCTTCATGCTTGTTTCTAGCCTTAAGCAATCCATGTATGATTTGAATAGAACGATGATACATTGGTGGATCAACCCAATCTATCCACCTACAACATGGTCCTTGTAGAAAGATAATAGGAATAATTAATTTTTAACTCTTATTTGCTCATAATTAATAAATTGATTAGATTTTTAAGGTTACAAAATCTTACCTGTATGGGGCAAGCATAGAAACGATGACATGAATTACTATCAGTCCAAGATGTTTTGATTACAGCAACTCGACCACACGAGCAGAAAACCATTGTGTGTGTTCTAGGTTTTTTTTTAATTTTTTTGTGTTGTATGTGTTTTGATCTGATTTGGGGTTATTGTTTGTGTTAAGTGTGTGTGTGTGTGAAAGTGGTGCAGGTGAAACTAATTAATAGGAGTCAACAAAACATGAAAAGACAATGATACCCCTCCACCCATGAGACTTAACAACAAAAACTAACGACCATCCAAAATAGAGACGGTCGATGTTACTAGTTTCATTTTTAGGGATTATCAGTGTATTTAAAATGAAATAGGGACGAAACGTGATGTTTTGTATAAATCATAAGGACGAAACGTGTAATTTTTTCTTGTTAAATTATGGTAAAATCTAAAGGGTAGATTACCACACAAAAGCAAGTAATTATCCCAAAAGCTCGCTATGATTGTATGCACCTCAAGTTGCATGAAAAAAGCATAAGCGAGTTCGGTCTTACAGTTTCTGTGTTAAATCTGAATTAAAAGAGAATATCTAACGGTGAAAGATCCATTATATGTATGTCGAAATCTAAAAGAAAGATTTGACCATCAAAAGCAAGAAATTCTTGTAAATGCGAGCACATTTTCACAAATATTGAGTATTACATCTGAATGATAAAAAGAAAATATGCGAGGAGATGGTTAATGTCTCGAATATGCTCATATATCGAGAACGATGCTTTGATATAAGTTTTTTTCTTAACAAAGCAATGGGTATGTTTGAATAAGCACGGTAAACCCGTTTACTAAATTTGCTCCATTCACTCAACTCAATGTGACTCAATAACGATGATCATGTAGATATCGTGATTATGGATGTGGTGAATTTAATTATTATTGTGTTAATTCAAAGAAACTGGTTGGCAACCTCAAGTTGCAAGATTAAAGATAAAATGATCAACATAAGATGTTCATTCCCTCAAGTGAACGTGATATAATGATCAATATAATATCTTCATTCCCTCAAGTAAATGTGATAATGTAATGATAAATGTCTAAATGTCGTTTATCATGGTAAATGATATGATCGAGGTAATATTAAAATGACAAACCACTAGTAGTGGCAAAATAAGAAAGGAGTAAACAAATATGTGATTTATGCAAAAATGCAATGTGATGTATGCAAAATACAAGTGTGTCAAACGTATTACACACTATATTTATAGATGTAAGAATCTATGCTAATACGTTATGCTCCGTAAAAGAAATACAAAATTGTCATGAGGAACGAAGTTCAATATTAATGATGCATTCTATACTTTTGTATATTCCTCGACATGCATTCTACAAAGATTAGTAAAAGCTAATCATGGCCATAAAATAAGTTTATGAGCAATAAATATAATATTTTTGGCATGACCGGTTACACCATCACGAGTCATTAATGATGTGAAAACTATGAAAGAATAAGATTCCTCAATTTAATGTTGTTACCTCTCAAAAGAAGTTGATTATTAATCTATTAACTAGAATGGGGACTCAATCCCTCAATTTTATGGTTGCCATTCAAATGCCCGTTTATAAAGGTTGGACCTATGATACATGTGACGTAGAAAAAACATGATTAAAATCAGAAACAAACTGAATTGTAGGTGTGATGTGTTTTTTTTATTTTGGAGGAGATATCTCTTTTAATTAAGGAAGGTTTGAATGTTTTCAGCATTGATTCACTGAATGTATTAGACGTTTCAAAATATGGTTGTGCTGAAGAAGGAATAAGAGTTGATTTTGAGGGATTGTACTTTACTAAAATATCAATGTGCTGAGCATGTTATTTAATTGTAGCTGCTTTAGATGACTTGTACAAATTGTGTTTTATTGAATAAAATAGATAGTAGATTGCTATAAATTTCAACAGTACTAGTAGTAATGGAAGATTCTAAAATTATAAGGTATTTTGTATGAATCAGAGCTCGCTCCATGGTAAAGACAAGCTACGTCGAATGAGCAATATGAACCATGTGCATGCATGTAGTACACATGAATATTATAAGCTAATTAATAGAGTTCTTTTTAACCCTAGTGAGTGCCGCATGTAATTCTTTATGACAAACAAGCTATCACATATCCAGGAACTCCATCTTCAGACACAAAAATTTAGACCACAAGCATGTGCACTCCTTGCAATTTACCCTTGATTTAACGTTCCATCACCTTCATTGCTATAGAAAAAAAAGTTGAGATTGTTGATGTAAAAACAGGGTAAAAAACCGCACTCCATCCGTCCGAAAAAATTGTCAACCGACAAAAAACACGTACTTTAAGAAAAACATAATCATATTAGATTTCTCTTTGTTACTTTTGTAGAAGGAAACTTTCATCATTAAACAATTAAGGGCTAAGCATATAAAAAAGGGTCTAGTGGCACGGAGTTTAAACATATTAATTTTTAAAAAAAATAATATATATAAAATTTTTTATTTTTTTTCCCTGTCTTTATAATTTTTTATGGAATGGCCAGAGGTATAATATAGAAAATTAAATAATTTAAAAATTTAAATACTAAATTTAAAATTAAATCTTTTTATAAATTAACCGTAGAAGAAAAAATTAGTAAATAAATTAGTAAATTTTATTTGATTTTTTCCTGTTTTTATATTGATTCGATAATTAGTAAAAGCCAACTAATTCCTAGCAAAAACTAAACCCCCTTTTTTAGGTAATGCCCCCCGGAGTCGGCTTTTGAAAAGGTGAACCCTCCGCCCGAAGCCACAAAGGGGATTAAATTTTCCTCCTCTTTAATATTTTGAACCATTGTGTTCTTTCCAACTTTAGAAAAAATAATGTCCAAGATGAAATAATACTTATTTTCAGAAAATTTCCCAATAGTTTAATAATTTTTAAGTTTAATGTATTTAAACGCAAAAAAAAGAAAATGGTTAAATTTCTATCAAAACACCATCAATTTGAATAGCCAAGAAAACTTCTTTTTTTTTCTTTTTAATATCCATAATATTAAAATTTGCCTTCGAACATTAGTGTTCCAATTCTGGTTTTTAGAAACAATTTTGGAATTTTTTTAATTAACCCGATAAAATGGAAAAAATTTCACTAAAAAAAAAAGTCACCCCCTTGGGTAGATTATGAGAAAAGATATATTAAAATCATGTTAAATCCATGTTTGAAGTTAAGAAAATTATTTGCGTTTTGTTGGGGGGGTTTAGAAAAAAAACCCCAAAACAGATCTCGCGTACCAGTTGTCATGATATGATGGAAATGAGCCTCTTGATCTTGTTTGAAATGAAGGGTGAGGATGTGAAGAGTACATTTGGTTAAGTGACAAGATCAAGGGTGATAAGAAGGGTGTGTTTGTTTTGTGAGAGAAAAGTGTATGTTTGTGAGGGTAAGTGTGTTTGTTTAGAATGAGAGTTTGACATGATCAAATTAGTACATATTTTATGTATCATTTATCCCTTGATTATTGATCATTTATTACGTCTTATATAAATAATGGTACTTAGGGGGTGTTTGGGAAGTAAAATCAAAAAAATGTTTTTTTGCGTTTTGTAAGCATCAAAACGCGGTTTTGAAAAAGCATCAACCCACTTACTGTTGGAAAACGTGATTCGCCAAATTACTAGTGTACCCTCACATATCAATTTCCTTGCATCGATCTATTTGATGTGTGACAGATAGAAAAAGAACTTGAGGTAGAAGATGAATGTTGAAAATAAAAAATGGTAACTAAAAAGCGGCTCAACTATAAAACCCTACTTCACACGCTTATACATATTTGTTATCAGTTAAGCCCATTTGGTTTATTTGGTCTTGTTATTCTTTTTAAAGCCCGTTAAAAAAACAATGAGCAACACTAAAGAAAAAATTCTATCATCATATAATTAAATTTTGTTACTAAAACACAAATAGTAACATCCTCTCATGTTCAAATGAACATGAGAGGTAATGTTATGTTTTATGTGATTGTACCTTTGATTATTTAATTCAAGTGTACAATCTCATAAAACACAACATTATCTCTCATGTTCATTTAAACATGAGATGATCTTTTTCCATAAACTTTCGTTAATATAGCCTTTGGAATTAAATTGTTTTTCTTTTTCAAAAATAATTACCCTATATAACATTTCACAAATGGTCGGTGCATTGTTGGGCTGACGTTTTCTTCGTGGGCTTACGTTGGGCCTGTTACTTACGTTTGTTTAGTGTGTGTCTAGATAAGATATAACACGGCCTCACAATCACCACCTTCACTTATCCATCATCTACACCGTCCCACATTCTTCTAGAATACATTTTTTCCCGCCAAATCTGTACATCAAAACGGGTTGGCTTTTTCTTTTGTGTGCTTGAAGGTTAATCTTTCGAACGGCTCAACTCATGTTCAATAACTGAGATGATAAAAAAAGGTATGTATCTTTCATTCTGGCTTTTAATTTATAAGATTTTGTTTTTTTAATTTTAGATTCTTATTGCACCTTTGATGATTGTCTTCATCAGGTATGTCGGTTTCATATTTTATAAAAAATGGTTATATGATGAATTTGTGAGTGAAATAAGGTGAGGGATAGGCTAGGCGTTTGGCTGCTATTCGTGAGGTTTGTTTCTACTTTTTTTATATAAAAAAATATTTAGGGGTTTTTTAAATTGTGGTGTCAATTGAAAATTTTGTGTGGATTAATTTGTAGGTTTAGTGAGCAATGGGTGACTAGATGAGTTATCGGAGTGCTTCGATGGGTTCCGGAGAAAAGATGCAGAGTGGGGTTGATATGCCACTTTTGCGGACTATAACCAATATAGTTGGTCAATCTATGTGGTTTAAGGCTATTGTGGCCTTAAACCATGTTTCATTTGCACCGCTTGAAGATCCAAAAGACCATGAAAAAGTTGAATTTGTCATCCTAACTATTTATCCAGCATACATTTGGTTAAACGGCTTTGTTGTGAATTGGTTTAGTGGTCCAACTGATACAGTTTAGATGCACGTGTTCCCGGGAACCTTTAATCTTAGGGCAGCTGTAACCCAAGCTAGCGATTTTGGGTCCAAACATAATACCATGGCGTACCTTCTGTTGCATGAAGTTGGGGAGCTGTAAGCCAAAGTAGCGGTTTTGGTGGAGTGTGTGGGTAAGCTATCTATGTTTTGGTTCTTTTAAAGACGTGTGTGATTGAATTTATTTATTTATTCATTTGTTCCAGCTAAGAGTTGAAGGAGAATTACAGGTTGCCTATTTTTAAAACATTTATGTGAACTCCTTATTCACTGGATATCGCATTTGTCATAATCAAATTTTTCCAATTCTCAGGTATTGAAACTTGGATAGCTGAAGTGTAAGAATGAGATCAATGCGGTACAAGATATGAAACCACACAGTATGCGACAAGTGCTTCTGGCTATAACTGAGTAGGTAATCTATTAATGTAATAATGTTTGGCGGCTTAAATGGTAGTGGGTTTGTCAATGGTTACGAGGTGAGTTTAATTTTATAAACGTGTTAGTAACACGGCCGGGTTTATTTTCAGATATCTGGAAAATCGGTTTTGTTGCACAAATTTATCCTATAAAAATCTAATTTTATGTAACGTTTTGCCTTTGTTGTATTGAGAAACAAACTGTCTAACTTTTGTTTAGAGCAACAAAACAGGTTTTACTGATTAGTGAAATATCTTGAGCAATAATGTATGAACGCGGCAAATGTTGACTCATCTTATCCTATTAGTCATTTTATCAATACTTATGGCAAAAAGAAATTACCTGTCTTGAACATGGTCTCACGCGCCGACTCGCACACCCTTTCCGGATAATATCGACGACCAATGACATGGAGCAGGGGTACCCAAATTGCGTCACTCCCACCGTTATTCATTTTTCTTTCTTTTCTTCTTCCTCCGGCGAGTATTTTTGTGCGTTGTAACGAGTGTGTTTTGCCTTGCAGGTGAGGAAAAAAAAGGTGAAGAGTGAATTTATATTTTGGTTTAATTACACTAAACAGGAACGGAGATAGCGGTCCACTGCTGCTACAAGCAGTTCAAGGTTTCTTGAAATCTGAGGTTTGATACATTCTTTCTTGCTTGGTAATGAGCCAAACTTTTGCGTAAATAATAAGAAAACAAATTAAGAGTAATAATGTAATCATGTTATAGATAAAACAAATAACTCTTACCTGATGCATTTGTTGTCTTATTATTGCAGGTGCCAACATAAAAGTCACGGCTTCCCGATATGTGAATAGCAGAGGCAGTCGTTCAAGTATCTCAGGTAAATATACCAACGAACTAACTTTGTGTTGTGTACCTGTTTTGGGCATGTTTCATTTCTAATTGGTCAAATGAGATAAGGTAAAGGGTTTAAACACAAGGGGGATAGGTCAACGAGTTGAAAATCATCCGAAAGTGAGACTAACATAGAAAAGAATGTAGTATTTAATAACAGGAGCAGCAATTATTTGCATTATGTAACTAGAATAAAAGTGTGAGATAGCTAAAGACCTTAGTAGGCTAATTTACTTTCAAAACAGTTGCTATCACATCCAGAGGTTTATGCTCAATGCGGAGAGCCAATGCAGTGTTCGAGAACGTTAATCCCAACCCAATGACAGCTTAGGTATAGTAGATCCCGCCCTTAAGTTCAAGCAGACAGGTTTCCGAATGGGTCTAGAAGAGGCGCGTAGCTTAGTTAGAATGTGGTCCATTTTTGTTAAAGAGGCCAAGTGTAATCATGGGTTAGAGAGAAGATTTTTTTTTTCTTTTTTGCACGTCATGTATCTACCTCCGATCTTAACGCGTTCTGATACAAACCCATTTTGACAAATTCTGACCAGAAATGATTTTAATGTATTATTTAAACCAAATGTGTTTTCTGTGGGCTTAATACAAAGGTCATTATGATTTTAAGTATGTGCCTACTTTCGATGCATCATTCAAGAAAGACGTTTTCCTGATTGTCATATAAATTATATGTGCAGGTGATATTGGTGTTTGGAGTTCGCTTATAGGGACACAAATTTCAAGTACCAAATTAAGACGTCCAGGTTAGTGATTAATGGTTACAATTATGTTCAGTTATCGACTCATTCATAAGCAAATGGGTCAACATTATGCCTCTCGATTTATATAAGAATATTGTCACACCGCTGTGGAGATCAATTAATATTGTCACACTTTTTACTAGCATATGTGCTTGAAATTTTTATAGTTAAAAATATTACCTGATCGACTTGGGTAAAAGTAAATGGGTCAAAACTGACATTTTACATTTACTCACTAAAGATAAGGTTATCAGAATAAAAACTTAATGGCCACTAGACAGAAAAGTATCTTTGGTTAATCTTCTAAAAATTAAACATTAGGAGTTTAATGTTTTTCTGCTTGCATATGTGGACTGTAGAAAAAAAGAGTCCAAAAACAAAATGATTTCTTACATTTCGTGTATGCTCTGCTGACAATTATCACCAAGTAAGATGATCATTAAAAGTTAGTAATTTTATTTAGTTGCGTATTAGATTCACCAGGCAACCTTAGCGCTAAAGTGACCATGATGATGTTGGTTACCATTACGCCTAGGCTTAGATGATATCTTAGTACAAATGTATGACACTAAACTCATATATCATGAACTTATGAGGTGTTTAAATTAGCTTATCTTACTGTCTTATCGGCTTTTTAAACCATTTTCTCAGACTTAGAGCCTTATGAAACGAAGCTAATGGACTAAAACAAACTATAAACTCTCAACTTGGTTAACTGATAAATTTATGAATCAAAGATAGGACAGATTGTGCTTATGAAATTTATGAGCGTTTTTGTGTCGATATATTTTGATTAAATGCACACGACAGAAATCCAGAATTTGCTAACCTCTTAGTCGGCCTCGAGGTAAAATCGTTTACGTTAGAGTTCGACTTTGCATTATTGAACTTGCGATAGATTACTAGAATCAAGGTCAGAACGCATAGCTTTTAGGTACATTCCGGGTTGGTTGATAGGTTCAGAAGTAACTCGACAGTTTAACCTCTTAACTAGCACATAAATTTGAGATGGCTGAAATGATTTTGTGATATAATTGGAACTTCCCTTAAGATTTTGTAATTCGAACACGCATACGTATCTTTGTTTCCAATTTAAACTTCTGAGCAGATATGTAAATTTGATAATGCCGAGAATATTCACATTTGACAGTTTTAAGTTGCATTGAGCTGTTATCATACTTTCTTCATAATTTTTACTTTGCTCTTTCTTTCTCCTCTAAATGTGTCACGCCTTTTTTTAATTTGCTACTTTCTGAATATTTATAGTTTATTGCTAAGTGATTCGATTGTGATTGTGCAGCGATGTTGAAAGTTCACAACTGGGCAAATGAAAACAACAAATATGGGCGCAAGATCAACATATCAGAAGGAGGCGAAAAAAAAGGTACGAAGTAGCAAAACGACTGTTATTTGGATGGGAATGGGAATGGAACGTGCAACAATGAACTGGCCCCCGGTTCCATATCCTGCAGTTCTTCCAGGTCCACACATGCCAAATCCACTGCCAGTGGCTGCAGCAGCCGCTCATCATACCTGAAGAGATGGTGAGCGAATTCTCATGTGTTCTTATTAACTATAAACTACTGTATATGTTCTAATAAAGTTGTTAGTACAAAATATGTCACCGGGTATGAGATGGTTCAAGATTGCTTGTTGGGTCAGGCCGGCAAGCCATCTCCGGGTTGGATCTTGCACTAAACAAATTAATTTGATGACTTCCTGCACAAGTAAAGGTATACCGTTAGCCTTACCGTGGGGACGGACCCCACGATTAGACTCCGGCGTGAGAGTAAGAACACATGTTATGAGAGGTATGTGTGTGTATTGGGGAAGGTGAGAAGATCATACCTTTTGGGGTGT
>BQNB010000292.1:0-17535 GCA_026074375.1 Tanacetum coccineum | reverse complement strand
CAGACGTATCCATCCGTTTTCATATGTTTCAGTCTGTTTTCTTACGTTTTCGTCGGTTTTTGTCCGTTTTTGCACATTTTGTCTATTTTCGTCCATTTTCGCATGTTTTTGTCTGTTTTCAGATGGTTTCTTCCGTTTCATACGTTATCTATCACTGATATTATGCCAAAAACCTTAAAACCCTAACCACTAAACCCTATACCAAAAACCCTAAACCCATAACCACTAGGTATAATATCTCAAGTGGTATATACATAAACCTTAAAATCTATAACAAAAACTCTAAACACCTAACCACTAAACCATATACCAAAACCCTAAACCCCTAACTACTAGGTATAATATCACAAGTGATATATACATAAACTTTAAAATCTATACCAAAAACCCTAAACCTTATACTAAAAATCCTAAACCCCTAACCACTAAGTATAATATCACAAGTGATATATACATAAACTTTAAAATATATACCAAAAACCCTAGACCTTATACCAAAAACCCTAAACCTCTAACCACTAGGTATAATATCACAAGTGGTATATACATAAACTTTAAAACCTATACCAAAAACCCTAAACCCCTAACCACCAAACCTTATACCAAAAACCCTAAACCGCTATACACTAAACTTTATACCAAAACCCTAAACCACTAACCGCTAAACCCTATACCAAAAAAACTAAACCCCCTCCCTAACCACTAAACACTATACCAAAAACCCTAAACCCCTAACTACTAAACCATATACCAAAAACCCTGAACCCCTAACCACTAGGTATAATATCACAAGTGATATATACATAAACTTTAAAATATATGCGAAAAACTCTAAACCCCTAACCACTAAACCTATACCAAAAACGCTAAACCACTAACTACTAGGTATAATATCACAAGTGATATATACATAAACTTTAAAATATATACCAAAAACCCTAGACCTTATACCAAAAACCCTAAACCTCTAACCACTAGGTATAATATCACAAGTGATATATACATAAACTTTAAAACCTATACCAAAAACCCTAAACCCCTAACCACTAAACCTTATACCAAAAACCGTAAACCCCTAACCACTAGGTATAATATCACAAATGATATATACATAAACTTTAAAATATATGCAAACAACCTAAACCTACTAAAACCCCTAACCACTAGTATAATATCACAAGTGATATAAACATAAACTATAAAATCTATACCAAAAACCCTTAACCCCTAACCACCAAACAGAATACCAAAACGTTTAAAAAAACCCCTAACTACTAATATAATATCACAAGTGAATATACATAAACTTAAAATCTATACCAGAACCTAAACCCCTAACTACTAAAAAAACCTATAAGACCAAAAACCCAAACCTCTAATATACTCAGAATAATATTTTCCCAAATCAACGAGTGATATATTTATACATAAAACTTTAAAATCTATACCAAATATCCTAAACCCCTAACCACTAAACCATATACCAAAAACCCTAAACCCATAATCACTAAACCTTATACCAAAAACCCCTAAACCTCAATCACTATGTAGATATATATATATATAAACTTTAAAACCTATACTAAAAACCCTAAACCCCTAACCACTAAATTATATACCCATAACCTAAAACCCTTACCTACTAAAACCCTGATACCATAAATCCCTAAACTACCTAACCACTAAACCCTATACCAAAACCCTAAACCCCTAACCACTAAACCATATACCAAAACCATAAACTTCTAACCACTAAACCCTGTGCCAAAAACCTTTAACCTTCCTCCCTAACCACTAATCCTTATACCTAAACCTTAAACCCCTAACCACTAAACCCTATGCAAAAACCCTAAATCCATAAACACTAGGTATAATATCACAAGTGGTATATACATAAACTTTAAAATCTATACAAAAAACACTAAACCCCTGACGACTACCCTATACCAAAAACCTAAACCTCTAACCACTAGGTGTAATATCACAAGTGATATATATACATAAACTTTAAAATTTATACCCTAAACCTTAAACCCCTAACCACTAAACTATATACCAAAACCCCTAAAACCCTAACCACTAAAACCTATACCAATACCTTTATAAACTAAGATTCACTCGTAGCTTAACAATTATTACCCCTGACATTGTAGTATCACCGGTGATAAATAAATATATAATAAAATCTCATGTGATAAAGTAATATAATGTGACATTAGTTATGGTATTTCACATATAATTAATATCACATGTGATAAAGCAATATAATGTGACACTAATTGTGATTATTTTTGAAAATCTTAACATGTAATCAATGTTATTTATCACTTGTGATATTATACTGTTAGTAGGATTAAAAGGGTTAAAACATAGTTTTTATAGTGTTTTAATTTAATTTTCACAAATTATGTTTGATATATGGTTAGAATGGTAAAGATGTTTATTTTTATGTCAAACATGATCAATCATTTAATGTTTTACACAAATACTTATGCTCATTTCATGACATCATGTTGAGTGTTCGAACGTACAAATATGTTATATCACATGTGATACTTCAAGCGGGTTTGATGATAAAAAATAAAATTCTTCGATATTCATCAACTTCTATAAATAAACTATTTTGATTTGGAGGTCCAAAAATTATGTATGATAAATGGTTAGAAAGCTAAGGATATGTACTTTTAAATGCCAAAAACGATGAATCAGTTGGAGTTCCACACAAATATTTATACCCATTTTACGAAAGCATGTGAAGTGTTCTAACTTACAGATTAGTGTAATATCACAAGTGATATATCAAACAAAATACTGAAGGAGAAAAAACAAAAAAATACAAAAAAAACAAAAAAAAAGTTTGTCGAAAGTATATGAAAGTGCCCCTCTATTTAAAGATAATTAAATGCTCGTCACGATGGTGTAATTTATAAATCTTAACGTTTTACGGTTTTTGCGGTATGTGATTTTTAAAAATAAGGGTGAAAGTGTGTTTTAATTAAAAAACACAAAGGTAAGAAGGGGTGGTGGATGTTTTTTAAGGTTTAATCTTATCAATTAAATAAAGTTAAATCTTAGATTAATCCTCACCATTAGATCAAACTCAAATGAATGGTGGAAATTTGTCCCTTGGTATGTGAGAAGAAACTGGTATGCAAATGAACTTTTCTCTAAAAGAGTAATATTGTTATTTATTTAGACATAAATGAGGTATTTTTGGTATTAAAATATTCTTTTATTATATAAAAGATGAATAATCATGATTTCTTCATGTCATTACAACAACTCCTCCATGTAGTACCAAAGTCACACTCATCGTCCTATGAGTCTTTAATTACCTCGAAGCCTAGAACCTTGGCCTCCATGATTTGCAAAAGACAACGCCTTCGACTTAAGGCATCTCCCTTATGCAAATTTCTCGCCTTATGCTTGAGAGAAAATGAATATGATTGGAGAAACTCGACCCATTTGGCATGTCGACGACTGACTTTAAGTTGATTGTTTAAGTATTTCAACGCCTCGTGATCCAAAAAAGAACAAACTCATTAGGTATTAAGTAGTGACTCCAATCAGGGGCGGAGCTAGTAGGGGGACTAGTGGGTGATGAGCCACCCCTAATGAGCCTATTTATTCATTAATTATCTATATTACAAGCCGCTTTTCTACTAGTTTTTTACATTGAGCCCACCTTATCATTATGACTTTCTGCATTAAGCACGATCAGCCCCCCTAACTGAAAATCCTGGCTCCGCCCCTGACTCCAATGCTCAAGAGTGCGAACAATGCCATAAAAATGTATCATAGTACTGTTAGTATTTTCTTTGGCATACATTAAGCTTCCTACACACTAAAAATGAAAACGGGTTTTTTTCCTCCTATGGCTTAAAACTCACACCAACTCCAACATTTGATATATCACATTCAACTTCAAATATTTTTTTCAAAATATGGAAGCATAAGAATAGGAGCTCTGCTATCTTTATCTTAACAATATCAAATCTCTTTTGCGTTTCCCGGTCTATTGAAAAGAACTTCCTTTTAGAAACTCAGTTATAGGTGCGTCAAGAGTGCTAAAATCTCTAATAAATATGCGATAAAACGACACCAAACCATGAAAATTTCACACATCATGAATATTTATAGGAACCGGCCAACTCAAAATGGCTTCCACTTTCTCATGATCAACTTCAGTCCCTGCAGAAGTCGCAATATAACCTAAAAATATGATTTTATCACAAAACATTCACACTTTTTGAGATTGGCGTGCAACTTATTCTTTCACAGAATTTGGAACAGTTCTTTTAGATGTTGTTCATGCTCCTCATGTGTTTCATTGTATACTAAGATGTCGTCAAAGTAAACAGCAACACACTTCTCCATCAAAGGTATTTTTTTAATCTGAGTAATGACACGCATAAAAGTGCTAGGAGCATTAGAAAGTCCGAAAGGTATTACTAACCATTCATAAAGACCATGTGTCTTCCACTCATATCTGGGCCTAATTCGTATTTGATGATAACCACTACGAGGATCAATCTTTGAGAAAGCCACAACCCTAAATAATTGATCAATGAGATCATCAAGACGAGGTATAAGTAACCTATACTTGATGGTGATCTGGTTAATAACCTTATGATGCAGATTAGTTAAAGTCAAAATATTTACTTTTTTTTATTTATGTTTCTTGTTTGACAATAAAGTTTGGTTAGGAAAATATCAATTTCTAATTAATTATAAATTTAGGAAAAGGAAAGTCAAATCAATCTTTATTTAGATTGATTTTAGTTTTTATATAAATAGTGGGTCTTTTCTTTGTATTGGGATATCATTTGAGTTTTGATAAATAAAAGCTTTTGCTTTAATTGAGTTCCCCACTGGAATTATCGATCCAATTGTTCTTTTAATTCGTATGTTGTTCGGCTGTTAAAGATCCGCATCATTTGGTATCAGATCTATGGTACTAATAGTCGAACGGAATCGTGAAGAGCATCTAATTCGTAGATTCGCCGGACGAGGCAACGAACCAAATCCACGTGACGTGAAGATCGCAAGCCTCAAGCAATGGATTCAAGAACTCGAGTTCCCGCAGTTATAGCAGGACTCGCCAGCAGAAGAGGCAGAAACTGAGTCCAACGTCTGGGACGATGGGTCAGAGGACGTCAATCCTTTTGGTGGAGGAAACCTTGGGTTTCATGATGACCACTATGATAACCCTTTGTTGACAAAGAAAACCGAATCAGAACCTATTATCTAGGATATAGGGGATGAGGAAGAAGAGTATCCTTTTGTTAATAAATATCCAAGTTTTCAAGAAGAACCTATTGTGTTAGTGGAAGAGGAATTGTGTCCTATTTATGACACCGATAATGAAGAAGAAGAATCGATGCCGGTTTATGATACTGATATTGAAGATGTCATTGAGGAGGAAGAAGGATTTGTTGGGAAAGGAGGATTTGGTAGAGAAGAAGACAACATAGAAGACGTTGTAGTTGTGGCTAATGATCTTTGTTCTTCAATGATCCAAATTATTTTACGTGTTGATTTTGAGGAAGACATCAATACAAAATCACACGAGTTGATGTCGTTTAGAAAAAAGTATTATGATCAAGGTTAGCCAAAGTTCATTCAAATTTCTGATTTGTAAAAAATATCAAGAATGGTATTTGAAAGCTCCACCCATGGTCGATAAAATTGGGTTTAAGACGATCAAGGTTTGAGGTCGAGTCGTTATAAAGAAAGGGAATTTGATGCATGTGATACAAATTTGGATGCTACGAGTACAAGGGACGAGTGAGGCAAACTCGAGGATGAGTTTTTTCAAGTGGGGGAGGATGATGCAGATTAGTCAAAGTCAAAATATTTACTTTTTTTTATTTATGTTTCTTGTTTGACAATAAAGTTTGGTTAGGAAAATATCAATTTCTAATCAATTATAAATTTAGGAAAAGGAAAGTCAAATCAATCTTTATTTAGATTGATTCTAGTTTTCCTATAAATAGTGGGTCTTTTCTTTGTATTAAGATATCTTTTGAGTTTTGATAAATAAAAGCTTTTGCTTTAATCGAGTTCCCCACTGGAATTATCGATCCAACTGTTCTTTTAATTCATATGTTGTCCAGCCGTTAAAGATCCGCATCACCCTACTATCCACACACATACGCCTAAGAGCCATCTTTTTTTTTGTACTAACAAGGTTGGAACAGCATAAGGACTTTTACTCTCTTGCAAAACACCTTTCTTCGAAGTTTCATTGACTTGACGTTGCAACTCCTCATGCTCTTTTAGACTCATACGATAGGCTGCCTTATTAGGTAAAATGGAACAGGGAACAAAATCAATGCAATGTTGTCTTTCACGCGTAGGAGGAAGGCCAATTGTGATTTCGTTTGGAATTACATCCTCAAGTCTTCCATTATTGTTCGCACTAAAGGATTATGTTCCACAATTCGAGATCTTGATTCCTCCATCACTACAAGAACGTTCCCGTTTGAGATTTCAACATTTGCTTTTCAATGCAAGCACCTGATAAAAGAGATACATCCTTCTCCTTGGCACATGGTAATCAAGTTTCAGGTTTTAGTGGCGTTAAAACAACCCGAACTCCATTTTTGGTGATAAAAGAGTAAGTGTTCTTGTACCCATCATGAATACTCTTTGGTCATATATCCATGGTCATCCCAATAAGAGGTAGGCAGCGTCCGTAGGTACAACATCACACCAAACTTCATCTTTGTAATTTTTGCCTATATAGAAGTGAACTAAGCACTTATTATTTACCTTCACTTGGTTTCCTGTTCTAGTCCAATGGATATTGTAAGGACGAGGGTGATCTTTTGTGTTTAGCCGCAACTTTTCCACGATACTAGTCGCATCAACATTTAAGAAACTACCTCCTTTAGTAATAACATTACACACCTTCCTAATACATGTGCACCAAGTATAAAAAATGTTCTCTCGTAATCATTCATCATCTTTAACCGGGAGTATATTCAAGTTTCGCCGAATGACTAAAGCTTCTCCCTCATCGGGGTACACAACTTCTTCAATATGGCTCACATATTACCCTCACTTTGAGTTATTATTACAAACACAATAAAGAAGTTATAAATTAATTGATGGACTAATCATTTAAAAAATCATCATACTTGCCACAAAATACTTTTATAAACTTCGAATAGAAAAAATACTTATATCTACATTAATGTTCACTTTTTGTCCTTTTGTGGTATTTTGTGATATTTTTACCCTTAAAATTTTTAAAACTCCTACTAGCTGAGTGTGGGCAAAAGTGTCACAAAATAAAACAAAAGGACAAAAAGTGAACATTAATATAGACATATGCTTTCAACATTACTTTCACATAATTTTGTATACATTTTTTAATTGTTTCACTTTTTAAAATAAATTTTTTTGAAGGTGAGCGTATCTATGCAATTATGTAAACACTTAATTATCTAAAGATTTAAACAAATATATAAACATAAATTAAATAATTTTCATCAATTATAAGAGTGTTATAAAATTACTTTAAGTTAGATCATAACTTTCAGGATCACGAAAATAATACTCGCGAAAATCATTTTGACGACTAACATATTTGTCACCCCATCCAGATGCAATATTGCTTCTATATGTGATCCAAAGTGGATGAGTTATCGGTAAAGGAAAACCTTCCCATTAGCTTTCTTAAAGTTTAGTAGATTGTTGGAAAAATATGAGCTTGGTTTTCACTAGAAATCACTTCTAGAACGACTGTAAAGTATATATATGTCTTTACAAAATCATAATACTTTTTATTTTATAATGCATAATTTTAATTGACATAATATTTAAAGTAAAGAAATATATTGTAAAGTATATATATGTTACCTCTCAAGTGCAAAACGAAGATGTTTTCAACAAACCCGATATATCTTGCAAGTATGTTGAAACACGCCTTTAACTTGAATTTAACTCTATAACTTCTATACACAGATGAATTTGCTAAGTTTTACAGTGTTTGTATTATGCTATTTGATTGTGATTAGTTCTAGTTGTAAATTATACTGATATATATTGTATTAAAAAATTATTAGATATAAGTCAAATCAAATACTTAATATATTTCTGACTTGTCATATCTGATATTTATTACAAATGACTTGATAATACTATGACAATTAGACAATAACGAGTGGGAACTTAACCCGCGCGTTGCGGCGGGGGCTAATTTGTTACTGCGGTGTGTCGGTGAACAAAGTTTTCGTTTAGAGACTTGTTGAAACTTTTTGTCATATTTGAGGGGTTATATTCGTTGTGTCTTAACTTTTTTTTGAAGGGCCATTTTTTTCTATCTACTGACGTAAACATAGTTGCTGCCTATGTGAGGCATTGGTTTCTAGTTTTTGGCTTTGTATAAAACGAGGGGGTAATTACCTCGCGCGTTGCCGCGGGAGTTAAGTTTTTTGCATTGTTGTTGTGCAAGTTTCGGTTTGGTAAATATCAATATTGGTCTCATTTTATTCGTGGTTCAGAAGCATTTATGTCCGTATATTTTTTATTTAAAAAATTTATGTAAAAAAGTTGCGAATAAAAGAAACTTGAGGGGCCTTTTTTATTTTATTTTTTAAAAATTTATGTAAAAAAGTCGTAAACAGTTAAAAGTTGAGGGTCCGTTTGGTAATTTTTTTTTTTTACACGTGAGAAATTCGCTCACACCATCTCTCCGGTATGGATACGTCATGCTGCTTGCACCACTGGCAATGAATGGATTTGCATGTGGGACCTGGAAGAACCGCAGGATATGGAAAACCCCCGGGGTCAGTCATTGCTGCTCTTCGCATCCCATTCCCATCTAAATAGAACAGTCGTTTGCTACTTACTTGACCTTTTTTTTTTCGCCTCCTTCTGATATGTTGATCTTGCGCCCGTATTTGTTGTTTTCATTTGCCCAGTTGTGAACTTTCAACATCGCTGCACAATCACAATCGCATCACTTAGCAATAAACTATAAATATTCAGAAAGTAGCAAATTAAAAAAAGGCGTGACACATTTAGAGGAGAAAGAAAGAGCAAAGTAAAAATTATGAAGAAAGTATGATAACACAGCTCAATGCACACTTAAAACTGTCAAATGTGAATATTACACGGCTTAAATCAAATTTACATATCTCTCAGAAGTTTAAATTGAAACAAAGATACTATACGTGTTCCAATTACAAAATCTTAAAGGAAGTTCCAATTATACACAAATCTTTTCAAGACCATCATAAAATTATTGTTAGTTAAGAGGTTCAACTGTCGAGTTACTTCTGAACACTATCAACCAACCCGAATTTACCTAAAAGCTATGCGTTCTGACCTTGATTCTAGTAAACTATCGCAAGTTCAATAATGCAAAGTCGAACTCTAACGTAAACGATTTTACCTTGAGGCCGACTAAGAGGTTAGCAAATTCTGGATTTCTGTCGTGTGCATTTAATCAAAATATATCGACACAAAAATGCTCATAAATTTCATAAGCACAATCTGTCCTATCTTTGATTCATAAATTTATCAGTTAACCATGTTGAGAGTTTATAGTTTGTTTTAGTCCATTAGCTTCATTTCATAAGGCTCTAAGTCTGAGAAAATGGTTTAAAAAGCCGATAAGAACAGTAAGAATGCTAATTTAAACACTCATAAGTTCATGATATATGAGTTTAGGTGTCATAACATTTGTAACTAAGATATCATCTAGAAAGCCTAGGCGTAATAGTAACCAACATCATCAATGGTCCACTTAAGCGCTAAGGTTGCTGTGAATCTAATACTGCAGGTAAAATCAAATTAACTAACTTTAATGATCATCTTTTCATGGTGATAATTGTCAGCAATCAAGAACACGAAATGTAAGAAAATCATTTTGTTTTTGGACTCTTTTTTCTACAGTCCACATTAATGCAAGCGAGAAAAACATAAAGAGTAATATAATCCTAATTTTAATTTTTAGCATATTAACCAAAGAAACTTTTCTGTCTTAGTGGCCATTAATTTTTTATTCTGAAACCTTATCTTTATGAGTAAATGTAAAAATGTCCATTTTGAACCCATTTTACTTTTAACCCAAGTCGATCAGGTGTAATATTTTTTAACTATAAAAATTTCAAAGCACATACCATTAAAAAGTGTGACAATATATATTGATCTCCACAGCGTGTGACAATATTCTTATATAAATCAGAGAGCATAAGTGTTGACCCATTTGGCTTATGAATTAGTCGATAACTGAACATAATTGTAACCAATAATATACACTAACCTGGAACGTCTTAATTTGGTACCTGAAATTTGTTTACCCTATAAGCGAAACTCCAAACACCAATATCACCCTGCACATATAATTATTATGACCAATCACGAAAACGTCTTTCTGAATATGCATCGAAAGTAGGCACAAACAACTTAAATCAAATGACCTTTTATTAAGCCCACAGAAAACGACATTTGGTTTAATAATACATTAAAATCAATTTCTTCTGGTCAGAATTTGTCAAAATGGGGTTTGTATCAGAAATGCGTTAAGATCGGATGTAGATATACATACTTGAAAAAAGAAAAAAAAACTTATCTCTAAACCCATGAAACACTTGGCCTCTTTAACAAATTGGACCACATTCCAACTAAGCTAACGGCGCCTCTGCAAGACCCATTCGGAAACCTGTCTTGCTTGAACTTAGAGGGCGGGATCTACTAATACCTAAGTGTCATTTAGGTGTTGGATTAACGATTCTCCGTAACACCGCTTTGCGCTCCACTTTTGAGCATAAACCATGGATGTGATATCCACTGTTTTGAAAGTAGATTTAACCTACTATGGGTCATTTATTAGCTACTCCATCATGCCATCGCTCTTCACTCAGGCGGGTTTTATACATTAGTTCGTTTATGGGTCTCTTACACCTACATTCGCCGTCAACGCGTTTCAGTGATGCTCTGACCTCTCGAGAGGGGACCTTTAATCCTTTACCAGTACACAAGTGCATTAACATACTCTTTCTTAAGTCGCGTCACAGTCTACAGTGCTCGCTCAAACGTTTGGGTGATGAGTGGCGTGCTTAGGTCACTACAGCGAGTAACTACTCTCCGACTATCTATAGTTTACTAGGCATTGGCGCACTCATTCGTCTACTCTTGTGGGGGTGTTCTAATATTCATATGATATCACAATAACCCTACTCTCACCACGTGTTACCTCCTCACACTTCAAATCGTCGCCCTCAATCAAGAACGTAATTGTAATTTTATGTGAAGCACACAATTCAGACTCCAAAAAAACATATCGAGTTAGCCATGTCCCACGCGTACCAACCAACAGAGCTTCAAAACATAGAGATCTTCTAGCCAGATGACTATAATGCTCTAGCGCATTCGGGACATGATTCTTTTTCTGATTATTTAGCGGCTTCACATGCTTTATGAGCTATGCACTTCTGCGTATGATATGGAGGGTGAACGACGATTCCTGAGAGGCACTTATAGGTCTCAACTACATAAAGTGAGGATGAAGAGACACCACGACGAGAGTCTTGACATCGTAGTTTCTAGAGTCGGTGTCTATATTCTATGTGATTTCGACAATTATTGTTGGTTGGCTGGGTGAAATATACAACTGAGTCTTGTGATTCACTGCGTTCGATGACTACAATTCTGAGTGTACTTTATATTACTAGGTAAGGGGTGGTTGGTGGGGGTACTACTAACACTTTGGCCTTAACGTTTTGGTGGCTATTGACGTGCATTATGGAGTACAGTCTTTTGTGGGTTGACTAGGGGCGACATAGGTATACAGCTCGTGAGTTGTAGATGTGTTTTGAAGCTTTTGGGGTGCGACGGGCTGCACTACTGATTAGAAACTCAAACTATAAGACTAGGACTACTGTGTTGGGGGGGAGAGCAATTAAAGATGTTGGGATTGTTATAATGGTTAGGAGGTGGTATGAAGGGTCCGAGTAAGAAGGGAGGGGGGTGTGTTTTAATTAAATTTGAGTTTTGAAATCATGATAAGTGTGGGTGTGGGAAGAAATGATTGATAAATATAGATGGTAGATATTATAGAAATTTTTGTATAAAAGGAGGGTTGTTGTTTATGTTTGTTTTTGGTTGTTAGGGTGGGGTGGTTGGTGGGGGGGGGGGGGGGGGGGGGGGGGGGGGGATTGGGAGGGGGTATAATGTGGTGAAGATCATTGGGAGTGATAGTGACTATGGAGACCCATACCATGTGCAGACAGTATTTCTTTTTGCCTATTATTGATAAAATTGCTAATAGGATATGATGATCAACATGTTGGGCCGCGTGTCATAATACATTATTGCTCATGTCTTAGAGATCTCTCTCTGGGCGAGCGAGGCTACAGAGGGGCATTACACTACTGCATCTAGCACACGTTCGAGCTATAAGGCGCAATACGAGATGGGTACTGTTCTCAACACTGAGGTAGTCACTTCGATACTTTCGGAGTGTGTGTGATGACACACACAGGGGTACTGGAGTATAGGCTAAGGAATACTTACTATTAATTGTGTGAAAGTTATAGGCTACTGATGTGTATCATCTCTAGATGAGGGTACAATTAATGTTGTTTATAGGTTAATATGTGGTGCATTAACAAAAATGATTGTTTCTGATTTTGTTTATCTGATTTTCACCGTGTGACTAACAGATGTTTTATAGACATTGTAAACTCACAACTCTTCGTTTACCCGGGGATTGACAACCCACTAATACCATTTATGCCGCCAACCGCACAGAGAGCGGACTTCAGATTACTATTCAGGACTCTTCTGGCGCATCTTACAGATCGACACAGTTCAGTTACCGACTAATTGCGCGTATCGCACATCACAGCTCATCAGGCCCTATGGCAAATCATTCTCTCTTATCGGATTCGGTGGGAGATTGGCTCACTGTTCGCATGTGTCATACCAGATCTTATTCTGAGACATTCAGGCACATCCTCGATAGAGAGGGCGAGCATTTCTGGCTTTTGACAGGCAGACATGTGTCTTAGTATCAGTGCGTTGTTACTCGTACTGAATCTGTGCGGTTATTATTTTGTGTATTGAATTAGACGCACTCTGATCTTATAACTTTTAGAGACTGACGGTTCATGTTGGTATTTGATGTACACACTATTACTAGTGGAGATGTACAGATAGGGTATGTAGTTAGTACATTTGTCATCATCATCGGGTGTCATGCACACACTGGTACTCACTATGCCAGATAGAACTTTATCGATGAGTAGTGCGGGGACAGGGTTCTAACTCACTTATATCTGAGATTTGAGGTGATTTTGCAGTTTACTTCGTGGAACTATTGTGGAAGTCTCTTTCATACAAAGGCGGGTAGACACATGAGTGGACAGTAAGAGTCTGTCTAGGTTACGACTATAGACACTTACAGTTTTGCGGGTGCTGATGGAGCTGGGATTTTGACTGGGGTTACTAGGTACAGCGGATAAGAGCACATTTCGTCAAGGACACAGAGAGAGTTTGGACGTACGATACGGTGATAGGAGAGTAGTGAGTAGTCGTTACGAGGCTTGGAAAAATTAGGAAGAGGTGTGATTATCTGTAACTATGTCACTTGAGTGAACGCAAGAGGAATACAAGAGTGTTTGTGCACACAGTGACTATGGGTGGAGGAGCGGGTCCTTCAGTTAAAGATGGTATACTACTTCAGGATTACATAGTAAGGAAGGCGTAGTGAGATTGAGATTACTATTCTGGGTTGGCTTTTTGTTGGGTACGTAGGGAGCTTTTGTATTTGTTTTGGGGTAAAGGTTAAAGGATGAGTTTATGTTGATGGGGGGTAAGAAAATAGGCGGGAAAAAAATGTGGGTGGGAAAGGTCGATAATACCCCTGGCGTTAATAACCTTAACTAGCGTTTATGGACCCCCAAGAAATGAGGGACCAGCCATGCCTAACGTTTGCCACTTAAGGTCCAACGGTGCAATTAGTTTGGTCAATGGACTACCGGTGTTGGTCAACGCAAACCATAAGGACCACTGGTGTAGTTTACTCTTATAAAAAAATAGATGACCCACATAAATATTTATGGTTGAAATTGATAATAAAAATATAAAAACTAATTCTATGTAAATTCAGAAAAAAAGACCAATATGTTCCCACGTAGCCATGTCATAGATATATACGCATGCTTTTTTATAACCCCGGAGTCTTAGTATACTTTTGAAGATGCTCATATATTTGGGTTTTAGTGGGTCATGTTTAAGACATTTTTAAACCAAACATACTACTTGAACCTAAACTCACATCCTAAGGTTGATCTCTTAATACAAACGCATCCTTAAATTTCTTATCTTTAACTTACTTTTTAATCTTTATTTTTATCTTTAATCATTAACTATTATAAAACATTTAGGCCTTTATATTATCCGATATATACATTTATTGGGATGTTTTTGTTAAAGCGGGTTTTTCCTCGACCCAACCTGGCCCGCTCCTCTCACATATCAACCCGGCCCATCCCAAGCCAACTCCCAATAAAGTCCACCGTCCTCACAATCTCTAAAATTACCAGCACACATCTTTCTCTCTCTAAAAATCCGGCCAACCACGCAGTTGTGAATCATCCTTTGACCTCTTCCTAGCACAAGGTGACCTTTTTTCAACTTTTGTTGTTTTTTTAGCTTCGAATTAGTAATTGGTTTTCGGTTTTTCATGGGTTTGATTGATTAAATCTAATTTGGGTATATTTTTTGTTCTATTTAATATAAAAAAAAATCGGTTCTGAAACTGATTGTTTTTTATGTTTTTGTGTAAGGTTTGACAAAAAAAATTATGTTTCTAAACAAGGTATTTGTTTTTATGGCTATTTGTTTGGTTTTATATATTTAGTTTTGATTTTTGGATGTGTAAAATGTGTTATGTGATAAGATTTAATGGTTTGTAGTATTTTTTGGTATTGGTTTACTGTTAACTGTATAAACAGTAGAGCCAATAGTTTTTTTATTGAAGCTGTGTGATGATTTTTATTTAAATAACTGAATGATTGAATTTTAGTGTTTATGGTTAAGGGAACGAATATGAAGACATGAGCTAAAGTCATGCGAAACTTTATTATAGCTTACTGTCATGTAATTTTTACATGTTTTATCTTCAACTAGACTGTATTTTGTGTTGCACAGTTAGGAGGCTTAAGGTGATGTTGGTTCTATTAGAGATAAATAAAAGGCCCAAGCCCGACTTGTGGGCAAAGGGCCTATTAGGGTTTCCATGTAATTTGTCATTATAAATCTTTTATATAATAAAATAATTACATTATTTCGGAGTTTTTTATCAAATTGAATCTTATGAATTAAAATAAAAAGTTGGACCAATTAGATGGCTTGATTTTGCCACGTAGGCAAAATCGTGCATTCTGATTGGTCAATAAAAAGTCAAAATTGAATTAATTTTGTCAAGATTAAAAAATTTTGGTGAAGAATTTTGATGTAGAAAAAAAACACATAAAAATATATGTGTCAAATTTATGAAAACAAAAACTTGAAAAAAGAGGAGGTATTTAAAAAAACTTTAGTGGTTTAATTTTAATTTTAAATAAATTATATGGAGTTAAGTGTAAATTTATAAATTTACAAATTATATTATAACTTTAAAAAATAAACAAATAACCCCTTAAACTTTATACCGCTAGACTTTATATTTTAAAATACAACAAACGCAAATACTTCTTACTTCAAACAAAGATTTAACATTATTTAATCACATCTCAAATCTACCCCAAGACTTTTTAGTGAATTTTTCATTATCGGTATAAAATCATGTTGTACAACCGAATAGAAAAACGTCGAAGCACATAAATTATCGTATATAAAGAAAAAGAGTTTTCTAGCTATTCATTGATGGGTTTGAAAGAAATTACATTTTCTTTTCTTTTGGTTTAATACGTACTAAAATTATAACAATTGAATTTCTGAAAAAGTATTTATTTCATTGACATATTTTCTAAAGTGGAAGACAATGGTTCGAATATAACGAGGAGAAAATTAATCCCCTTGTGGCTTCGGAGGTTCACTTCAGCCGACTCCGGGCTACCTAAAAGGGTAGTTTCGCTAGGATTAGTTGGCTTACAATATCGAATCAAAAAACAGAAAAATCAAAAAAATATATATATTACTAATTATCTTACTACGTAATTTATAAAAGATTTAATAAATTTATTCTCTTCATATAATTTCTATAATACTCTATACATAACTTATAAAACATAAAATATAAAAATTATATATATATATTTTTTTAAACAATATGTTTAAACCCCGTGCATGCACGGGCATTAAAACTAGTAGTTATTAATGAGAATGCAATACCCATGGGGTTTTCTATCATTCAACATGGTAATCAGAGCCTAATATCAATCTTTCTCTAATCATCTCTTTTTTTTCTCTCATAACACGCTCCTCACCTCTCCCTACCATAAAAAAAATATTGTTCATCGACGGTACAGTTCATCAAAAAAAACTTCTTATGGCTTCTCCTGATCAACATGGTATCAGAGCAGGTTAGATCATAAAACCTAGTCTGCCGCCATGAGCCGCTGCATCTATGCCACCCCTTCAAATCTCTTTGTCTTCATTCTCAAGACCTAATCACCGGCCATCATGAGCCGCTTCTATCTTCTCCATAAAGAAAAAAATATACATATGAATTTTCTCGATCCATTCACTTTACTTTGCTTTTATCCTGAACCTTAATTCTATCTCTTGAAAATCACTTTCTGTCGTTGCATATTTTTTTTCTTTCTTTCCACCCCAATTCTCTTCTCCTTTACCACAAAAATCCATTTTCTCTAGTTTTAAAAAAAATACATCTGCTTGTAGGTGATTTGAATCGGAAAAAAAAATCAAAGATGTGTCGCGTTATGAAGACTTTGCTCCGCATGATGTCGGGATTCTTCGTCAACAATTGATATCTTTTTCTTCAGCTTTATTATTAATGTTTACTTCTTCAGTCTCGAGCTTTAGTGATTTCACCGCTCGGACTGCAAGAGGGTATTAGAGATAAATAAAAGGCCCAAGCCCGACTTGTGGGCAAAGGGCCCATTAGGGTTTCCATGTAATTTGTAACACCCCCAAATTGGGTCGCAGCGGAATAAGGGTCCGGGGCGTGTTACTTCTCAGATCAATAACATAAGATATATATAGAACGACCAAAAAGTCGTTTGAAAACGATACATTGGATTTAACAAAGTAATTGTTACATAAGCCCGAAGCTTAACTTGTTCACTTGATCAAAATACAAAGATTTTCAGCCCATACAGATAACAAAATGAAATGCGACAAAATCTTTAATGCAAGACATCCAAATCAAAACCACCAATGTATCCATCGCACCTCGTGCTTATTGATCCCCTAAAAAACATTGCTTTAAAACGTCAACAATAATGTTGGTGAATTCATAGGTTTGATAAATCATATATAGAAAGTCAAACTTGTTAAAAAATGAGAAAATCCAAAAATATTAGTTAGTGTAAATTCAGAAAATGGTGAAAA